>OY856409.1:873457613-873525113 GCA_963693085.1 Alisma plantago-aquatica
TAGAAACCTCAATAGTCTTTATAGGCCATCTATCTACCGACATAATGTATAGATAAAGGAAAAAAGTTTGGATAACGTTAAATTGTCAGATTCATTAACTTCTTACGTTGCAATGCCACCTTATAAGGGTGGGCCTGAAAGGGGATCCACACCTTAATTAATTGCAGAATAAACCCATCCAATCCAAAAACACTAATAAGTATGATGTATTAGGTGTATTTTTATTTATCAAAATAATGATATACAAGCAACTTAAATTTATAAAATCATAAATATAATAACTATTACATTATGTTAAAGTGTTCAATACATTATTTGTCAACAAAAGGGTGCTCTTACAAAAATTAATCTACAATATTCACTCATATGAAAGGACCAGTTGCAGAGGGAAACCTAGCCTTTTGAAGATATCCTTAAAGATCTATTTCCTAGTATAAGTTCCATTTGAGCCATCTTCAACTAAAATACCTATCTTGGTGGTTTTGGAATGACACTTAGAAAGATAAATCCAAAAAAGAGAAGCCATCAATGAAAACTGAGTGTGTGCAACATGGAGATATTGAACATAAAATAAGAACAGATAAACCAAGTAATAAACTTTGCAATCAATAGGGGTTCATATAATTTAAGCAAGTCTAAGACGAAGTATATCTAAGGGAATATTCAGGTCAAGAGATGAGGAATTTAATATAGCAAGAAACAAAATCAATATTGAGATCTTTCCAAATACTTGAATATGGTAGAAAAGCATCTTATGCATTTACATGTGAAAATAATACAACATACAAGTGGAGAAGTCGCATCTACTATAATGATGGGTTAAACAAGAAAAATTCCCTTCTTCTCTATAATATTGGGTTAGCAAGAATGATGCACACCTTCTCTATAAAATGGGTCGAGTAGGAAAAATGTGCATTTGAACTTGGAAATTCTTTTGCATGTTACCTCCGCACAATTTATAAGGTGTGGTAATTTATCCCATCCATACAAAATCACGTCATGCTAATAGGTCACCAAACGATGGATAATAAAAAGGTCAAGCATGTTAATTTGAAACAAAAGGGATGAGAACACCCATATTGTATAAAGTCTAGGTCAACATACACATCACTAATAATTCCATAATTTTTATTAACAAAAGACAAACAAACTCTCATAATGGCAAATCATTCAAATGATTTCAATACATAATCAAAAGAGATACATTTTTAAAAGAATATGCCTCATATAAGAAGTTTATGGTTTAGTCATCATAAAGCATAAAATAAATTGAGTAGATACACATACCTCATATTTATATCTAAAATGTGTAGGGTCAAACCCTATTTTAAAACCAATGCCTTTATTCACCTTTTGATAGATAACATTTAAATCAAGGTTAAAATTCATTAAGTGTCTAAACCCAAGATTGAATTTTTAACCTAATCAAACTAGACCTAGAATCCTTGACTATTTGATATATATATATATATATATATATATATATTTCCAATTTCAACGCATATTTTTACTTAAGTTTATAAGTTATGAATCAAACATTAAAACTTTCAGAAAACCAACCAATAAGGAATCTCTAGAAATGTTTACATGTACTTATTTATCTATTTGGAAAGCTTAGTGGCATAGACCCAATGACATCATTGTGAACCACTTAGGAATATCCACCTTGTTGGGACCCAAAAAAAGGTCATGACTCTGATGGAAAGTGCATGCGGAAAGACCAAAATTTCCCTCCCAAGGTCCTATAAAATTAAACTAAAAAATAGGATTTGAATAGAAATCATAGTAGAAATTCTCAAAACCAATATAGCTTGTAGAGAAGCCATGAAACAAAAACTAAAGTGAGGTAGGAATCCATGTCGTGACTTGACAAAAACTAGAGGGAGAGGATACATCCAATCAGTTCATCATCATCCCCCAAGCCCAATGAGCCAAGCCAGGGGTTCTATCGTACAGAGTGACTTGAAGGTAGCTTTCATTGTAGTTGTGGTAGAGGTGGGTTTAATGAACCTTTAGAGAGATCAATCAAGATGCAACAAGCCATCCTACACTACCAATTAGTCATCTCAAACTCGACTCACTCAAAACACAATGCAAAACAAATAAGAATGAGGAAATGCTCGATGAGGGGAAAATACATAAGGAAGAGGGGAGAAAGTGAAAACTAAAACACACCACAATAAAAGCAGATCATTGATGAAGGAAAGTATGGTGGCCTCCTATACATCTTTTGATATCATTTGTGGAGTTCCAGAACACCCCGAGTTCCCTATGCAATTTGCTACAACAAGCTCGCAAATCAGATGTTAGGGAGGAGGCTCTACAAGTATTAGGCCCAAAGAAGATCACATATGGGTTACTAGGAGTGTGGTGATGGTACAGATTTAATGGGGTTTTCATGGCATCTATGAGTATATACTAATTTGCGGGAACAACTGAAGAAAGTGGGTTCACTCATATGGAAGGTAAGGGATACCAAATAATTTAGTATATGAAAGCATCAGCTAGAGTCTTCCACTCTCATGAAACTGAACCGTATGAGTTCAGTTAGTGGGGATGATCCCTACTACTAGAGGTGGGGAAGCACAAAATAAAAAATTTAGGGGATTTTATCTCCATAGGGAATAGGGCCATTTAGGGTATCATTGGGTACATAATTAAGCACAAAAAGTAGGGAAGAAAGAATCCGAAAGGGATATGAAGGAGAGAGGGAGATATGAGAGAAGGAAGAGTTGGCACTATTATACCATGGGAACAATTCTCCAATCAAAGCGCCAGACTGAGATCTGATAGTGAAAAAATTAGCCGAAAGCATTGAAAATCGAAAGACAAAACCATAATGTGACTCGACGATCAGATCCAAAAAGAAATTGGTCAATTAAATGAGTTAACTATAGTTCTATTGAAATATTACCTATTTTTCTTTTCTTGTTAAGTTGGGTAGTTATTAAATGTCCAATTGTCCTGAAAATTGACACATAGGCTAATAAAGGGGCAAGAAAGCCAATTTTATGGTTAGTTTCTATATTTGATACTTTTAAAATTTTAAAGCCATGACTTGAAGGTGAAGTAAAATGTTAATGTGTTTGTCTATTTGTTTGTTCATTTTGGCTCTTCCTTTTTCTCACCTAGGCATAGGAAAATTTTGGAAATTTAATATTAAATAAAATATGTTATAGTGCCAAAATCATAGAACTAAAGCCTACTTGCTATATTATTCTAATTCAATCACACAGAAGCCTCAAATAAGATGGTTATTAATTAATGTTTTGCTAGATTCTTATACCTTATATTACACTCTAAATCATGAAAAATAATAATAAGGTCAAAATTATTGAATCATAAGGTACATAAAGATTAAGCTATATACCTACAATTGTGTGTGTTACACTTTGGTCTAACTCTTGTGTTTTATTGCCCGTTTTAGGAAACTGACATCTTTCCTATGGGGTTTCTTTGCAAGGAGTCTTCTATAGGTGGAGGTGGAGATATCATATTTTTTTGGTGTTCAAGAGTTTTCCATGCACATGTAATTCTATATGTTTTACATACAAATGAATTCACAATTGAACTTTTTAGCATCTTGTTAGACACACACACATATATATACTATATTTACATATATGCAAATGTTGAAAGTATGGAACATGCATATCATTTGTATGGTAGAGGTTGTGGCATTGGTAACCTGAGAAACAATGTACATGTTCCTGCTGATGTATGATTTGATGGGCCTTTATGCATTTGATCATATGAATCTCATTTGAGCTTTATAATTATGATTTTGCATGCTATGCTTCATTGACAATGGTTTTTAGGATCGTTTCAAGTTTGGTTTTATTTTGTGTGGATGCTCATCTTTGTGTCATTCTTAGAATTGAAGCCTGGGGTTGATTACAATTATATGGACATAACACATCATGTATGTTCGTACATGTTATCCATATCTGATCACCATTTATAATGATGTAGATATGTCTAGACAATGGGAAGGTCATGTGGAGGGTAGATTTGTACAATAGAATGGATTGGGGGTTTCATGTGGTGGTGCAATATAGGGCATATGAGTCTCGAGTGTCTGTGGAATGGAGTATACATGTACAAGAAATGTGGAAGACACTTATTTTTGGTTGACAAACTAGAGAAGGATTTCTAATCTTGTATATACTAGAGGAGGAGCAGATCGAACATGTTATCTACCGTCTCAAGGAAGTGTTGGCAACTAGTGCAAAATATAAGAAGAGAATACGTCAATAGAGCGTATCAACTGATATGCCTTTAGGATTGATTTTAAGGATAGGTAATTTCATCATCATTACCTACACGAAAAGTGAGGATGTAAATAATTTGTGTTAGAGAATGAGTACACGCCGAAGTGCTAGGGTCTTCTAAGGTTTTGATAGTTGATTTATGGGATAAGATATTCAAGGGTCAATTGAGTATGGAGCTACAATAACTAACATCCACAATGGATACTAGAAACATTTTTCTCTAATTATAGTTTGGATATTGTTACAAACCATATCTTGGCTCACCACTAATATTTGGGTTTAAGATAACTCTAGTTTAAATTGTGTCTTCAATATTACCAGACATTACTTTATGGTTTACTTTAGTATTATTTTATCTTAAGAATTTGTTTTGATAAGTCAAAATCATGATTTAAGCCTCCTAAGAGATTTGAGTATTAGTTGTTATAGTAATAGCCCACACATGTATGTGGGAGGAGAATTAGAGATACCTAAGAATATTATTAATTCAAAATTATCATGTGAGAATTTTATAGAATTCTTATTATATAACTTTATAGAATTTCACAATGAATCAACAATAAAAATAATGGATAAAATTAGAGTTAAAATGAGAGAGTTATGGCAATTTTAGTAACATCTGTAGAACTTTCATCAACCTGCACTTTCATTGAGGCACATAGACTGATGGCCACCCAAATTGATGATCAGACCGATGGCCAAACAGACTGATGATAGACTGATGGCCATGTAGATCGATGGCCATATAGATCGATGGCCACGCTGGTCGATGACCAAATAGACCGATGGACACATAAACTAATGACTGGACTAATGGTCAAATAGAACAATGGCAATGCAAGACAATGACCACATAGGATGATGGTCACACAGACCGATGGGCATGTAGAACAATGGCCACGTAGGCCAATCACCAAACCAACTTCCATGCATATCAATAAAGATGCATGTGATGGCCACAAAGACTGATGATCAGACTGAGGGCCACAAATAATGATAACCATGTGGACCAATGTCCAATTGTCCATGTTGATTGATGGCTACTCAATCCAATGATTAGACCAATGGCCATACAGATCGATGTAAATGAAATACACTGCTGCCCATGACAATCAATCACTAAAATGACCATAGCTTTTTATATACATATTGAAATTTTTTGAAACTTTTTTTTATTATATTTGTATTTCAATTCTCCATACAAAGAAAACCCTAAACCACAAAAAAGGCAAATGTAAAGGTGATTTTAAGGGTGACTTTGGGGAAGAACATGAAGAACAAGGGGAAATTGAACACCTAGCCACATATTGATCATGGTATGTTAGTTTTATCCATGGGTTATATTTTACCTCTCCTTTTCATCTTCTTCCTCTAAGTAGGTTCTATTTAGAGCAATAAATCTAATGTCAGGATGTTAGAAGGTGGTTTTCAAGCTCTCAGCTCAAAATCCAAGCTCAATAGCCCTAAATCCTTATATACACTAAGCCTAGATTTGAGAACAGTAACCTAGGATCAGATCTAGGTGAGTGAAGAAGTCATCCATAAATCATAAATAATATGTACTGTATTGTACCTTGGATATTGTTTTCATTTTATTGAGCCAAAAATATAAGATTTCAGTGAACAATTGGTTTTTTAACATATATGTAATGCCTTACGTATAAATTCAACTAGTGAATAAATTATCTATGATGTTATGGTGAATATTAGTGATAGATTTAGAGGAAAAAGAGGCATAGATTTACCCTAATTTCTATGCAAATGAATCATATTATGTATATGTGTTTTAGTCAACATTTGTTGCTTTCTATATACTTGTGAATTCCAAAGATTATTTCATTCTAATATAATTCAATACACTCAAGTTATAATTTCAATAGTATTAGATTGATGTCGGTGATATAGATTTACTTTTACTATTTAGAAAATGAAAATAGAAGAATTAATCACACAGTTAAGCTAAATCTAGTAGTAAATCTTTTTGTGGAACAAAAGAACCAACTAGACTTTAGATGCCATGAACCCCATAGAATCCATCACAAAGGTCTGCATCATGAAGGAGGAAACATTCTTATCGGTTAGGCATGTCCAAGATGAGGTAGCTCGATCCTACCATAGAAGCATGGGGGAGACTAAGCCCAGTGAGAATGGTCTTCTTAAATTAGTAATGTACCCAACATTAATCGAAGATTTCAGTTGAACTAGTATAGTTCAAATACTTCTTAGTAAGTAGCCCTTGTGGAACCACTAATGCACGTAGTTAATCCAATTGCTCTGACTCTCTGAGTACCCAAGTTTAATAGAGCAATCTAGTTTATTTTGTCTAGTGTTTAGCCTCTGAGACCAGGCATGGTGATCCCCATTGTAGGATGGGGAGCTACTTTAGCAGACTTAGAGTCCTATCTAGTCTAAGTCTTATATGGTAATATTGTATCTTGTTTTTATACTTCTACATTTTGTGGTAAACTTCATGAGGGTCCAAGGCATAATAAAAGGAACAAACATTAATAAATGGATTTAATTGATTTACATGCTGTAACTATTATCAAAACTTCTACCATGTTAAATGATTTACAAATATCAACTACCATGCCTACATTCTTTGTATTTAATTCAATTAATAACACATATTTTAATTATCATGATTCTTTAATGACTTTCCACACACTAAGGTAGTATCTCACACACTCTACTGCAACATTTTTGAGGTACATCTCCAACTCAATAGGAGATGTCAAAAGTAAGTTTTAATTAGGAGTAGATCATCTGAGGTCTATATGGGAATATCTAGTTTAGTGGATGGTCTCTTATCCTTCTACTGGTCTTGAGAATGTGAGAGTGAGGATTAAGAGCAGTTTTATGATAAGCTATATTTTATGTATATTAAAATCAAGAACTCACTTCTTTTAGTTGATTATGATGTAAAAGTAAAATTCAGTTGTGAAATCGTGATGTATATGTCTTAAAATCACATGTCAATGACTTTCCACACACTGAGATAGTAGCTCACACACCGTGCTGGAACATTTTTAGGTATGGGTTAGCTTAATAGGAGAAATTAGAACTAAGCTTTCATTAGGAGTAAACCAACTAAGGTCTAGAGAGGAATGGCTAGTTTAGTGTATGGTCTCTTATCCTACCTCTAGTCCTAGAAATGTGAGAGTGAGGATTGATAGTAGTTTATAATAAGTTGTACTTGATGTATATTAAATCAAGAACTCCTTTTTTTTAGTTGATAATGATGTAAAAGTCAAATTCAGTTGTGAACTTGTCATGTTTATGTTTAAATATCAGATGTTACATATTACATTTACTAGATGTATCATTACTTCTATACATTAAAGAAAGAGAAAAATAAATTTGATTATAATTAGTGATTAAAATTGGAGGTTAGGCTAATTTCACCTTGACAGGCTTAAGCCAGGATTAGTGGGTTTGGTTCATGTTAAACTCTTGGCATTTATCCTAGGATTGGGGAAAAGGTGGTAAATGCCAATAGGATTAGGATGATTTCCTCCTATAACTATAGTTTTATAACATATATGTTTCCATTATGGATATGTAGATGGAAGGAAGAGGACATTGTCACAGTGAAGAACAAGCTAAGATGCATTATGGCCATGACCCTTAAATAATGGCTCAAGGTAGAGATGAAGCAACCAAGATGTATCATATCCTTTTGAAGACAAAGGAGAAATATAATATGGATATGATGATTTCATCTTTTAGCAAGGACCCGATGAGATCCTACGAGCTAGTGAAGAAGCTTGGCAGAATCAAGTTTTTTCAGACAACAACCACAATTATAGTAGATGTGTGTATTTGACAACTGGAAAAGGTTTTTTTTCCTAATAGATCTATTAGAGAACAAGCACATTACCTTGCTATCTATCTACTTAAAGGAGATATGAAACATATGTATGTGAAACTTGTGGTACGTAAAACTCTGGTCAATATTGGGGAACTGATTTTCAAGGATGCCATTACTATGGAAGTATGGGACATTTTAAGACATATTGTCCTAAGCTTCAGAGCACACTAGCACAGACTTCAAAGTCACAATTTTAGACTATGTAGAGGTAAGCACTAGCTAGAGGAGCAAGTTATTCAGTGGCCTCAAGCTCTAGAGGGGGAGCATCTAGTACTAATTGTGGACAACGAGATCACCATGACAAAGGGAGAGCTACATGACATTTCTTCTCAATGACTTAACCGAAAGAAGTAGTCTCACCCATAGTTGTCACATGTGAAGTACTTCTTTTTAACAACATTTTAGTTACAAATTTGTTAGATCATGGCACAAAAATGCTTTTATTCAAAGATCATTAGTTAGTGGATTAAATCTTCTAACTCAGATTTATCTTATTATTTGTTGTTAATAATCCATTAGGCGAGCCAACAGTTTTGACAGTGTGCCCTGGATGTCTCTTGAGTTCTAATGGGCATTCCATTGTGGTTAATTTCATACCCTTGGAAATTAATTCTTTTCATACAATTTTTGGTATGGATTACCTTGAGACATACCATGTCGAATTAGATTGTTGGAAGAAAGAGGCTATCTTTCAACAAGGTGTCTTTTCATGTATTTCATGGTTTATAGAAAAGTCTTACCCACACACATAGTATCAACTGTTGTAGCTGATAAGATGATGAGAAAAAGGTATCATGCATTTTTTTGCACATGTGGTAGATGGTAGGGTAGAGAAAAGAACAATTAATATAGATGATGTTCTAGTAGCATGCTAGTTACTAGATGTCTTTCGTGGTGAGTTATCATGTTTACCTCCTAAGAGAGATGTTGACTTCGAGATATATATTTTACCTGGTAATCACCCAATAATATTACCAACCTATAGAATGACACATGTAGAGATAAAAGAATTTAAAACTCAGCTATGAGATTCACTGGATAAGGGTTTCTTTCAACATAGTACATCTCCTTGGGAAGATCCAATGATTTTTGAGAAAAAATAAGAATTGAACTATGCGGTTGTTGAATGAATATAAATAATTGAACAAAACAACCATAGAAAATAAATATCCTTTTCCTAGGGTTGATGATCTATTTGATCAACTACATGGAGAAACATTATTTTTCAAAAATAGATATGTTAGGTTATCACTAGTATAGGGTAAAGGCATCAGATGTACCTAATTCAGTGTTTAGAACAAGGTAGGGGAATTAAGACTTTGTAGTTATGTTCTTTGGACTGACAAATGCCCCAAAATCTTTCATGGACATGATAAATAAAATTTTCAATCCATACTTAGATCAATTTGTAGTAGTGTTTATAGATGATATTATTATATATTCCAGAGTTGCAGAACAACATGAGAAACATCTGAGTGTATCCTTGTAGTTGTTGGAGAACATCAACATTATGATAAGTTCAACAAATGTGAGTTCTAGTTGGCTAAATTTTCTTTTCTTGAACATGCCATATCAGTAGAAGGACTTAGTGTATACCCTAAGAAGGTGACTATGTTCTTCAATGGAAGCAAACCACAACCCCAACTGAGATGAGAAGTTTTCTAGGATTTTCGTTATTACATGAGGTTTATAAGGAATTTTAGTGTATTGTCAATGCCTCTTACACATTTAACAAGGAGGACTATGCCTTTTTTGTTCTTATTCATGTGAGAAATTTTTTTCAAATGTTAAATAAGAAGTAAATCGCAACACTAGTTTTGATTTTATTGGAGGCAGAAAAGGTTTATGTGGTGTTTTCTGATGCATATAGGAGAGATGCAGGATGTGTTCTTATGCAAAAAGGAAAGGTGGTGTCCTATGATTCTAGAATACTCAAGAAGAATGAAGAAAACTACACATGAACTTGAACTAGCAACAACACTACATGCCTTATCATGGTATCTCTATCTCTTTGTTGATTCATGTCAAATATTTATTGACCTTAGGAGTTTAGAGTACATATTTACATAGAAGGATCTCAAAATGAGATAACTAGAGTGTTAGAGTTTATTAAGGAATATGATGTTACCATTGATTTCAACCTTGGGAAGGCCAATGTTGAGGAAGATGCTCGAAGTAGGAATTCTACATCATATATAGATATGTTTATGTGGATATTTTTATATGGCAAGTGTAAAAGAGACTTATTGATTAAGATTAGAGAGATAATTTTTGATTTGAGCATGCCAGAGAAAGGTTGTCTAATTACACAGATGCATGTTATACATACATTCTATGACCAAATACAAGAGCTTAAACAATGTGATAGTGAGCTGAAACTAGTCACACATGACATGACAGAAGGAAAGAGAACAAAGTTTAGGTGATGGGTTGTTGTATCAGCATGATAGATTGGGTGTGCCAGATGACATTAAGTTGAAGAAGTTGATTCTTAAGGAAGACCACTCTTCTATGTATGCAATGCACCCATGCAGTTCCAAGATGTGCATAAACCTCAAGGAACTGTATTAGTGGAGCTGAGTGTGGTGTGTGCTAACAAGTCAAGGCTGAACATTAAATCTAGTAGGTAACCTACAATCGCTGCGTATTCCTATGTGGAAATGGGAACATATTACCATAGAATTTGTGGTAGGGTTACCTAGAACATCATATGGTTTTGATTCTATATATGTGATTGTGAGAAAAATAACTAAATATGCTAATTTTTTGCCTATCAAATCAACTTGGGATGCACTTAAACTAGCCAAGGTCTACATAGATGAGATTATTAGATTACACAATATACTACTCACCATTATATATGATAGGGATCCTAAGTTCACATCTCAGGACTTTTGTCATATATCTTGCTTGCACTTCTGTGGAATCTCTGACGAGTATTAAGTAATCTACGAAGTAGTCATGGGACACTCGTGGTCCTCCTCGCGTAGCTTGAAATGATTTCCATCATATAGTCTTCCCCCATCATAATATCTTGACTTAATTGGTCTAGGCACATCACAAAGATATAGGGGGAGAGTGGATCACCCTGTCTTACTCCCCTTGATGCTTGGAAAGGTTGTAGTGTCTCCCCTACCATGTGATTGCAATTTCCCTAACAGTGATTATGTTCATGATACACTTGATAATGTTGTACGTGATGACTATTCGAGGCGTAGTGTCGAGTATGAATGCCTAGCTCATCCTATCATAACCTTACATAGGTCTATCTTCACCGCCATTGCTGCCTTTTTCCCCATCCACATCCGCATAGAATGAATGAGTTCTTGTACCAGTATTATGTTGTCAGTGATGCATCTACCCAAACCAAAGCTGCTTTGTAGTGGTGAGATCCAGTCATGTAGATGTGGTTTGATTCTCTCAACCACAATTTTTGATATGAGTTTGAGGCTGACAATGTTCATAGCAATAGGTCTAAGACTATTACAAGATTCTGGCATGGATGTCTACGAAATTGATGCCGTGATAGCATTGGCTTGATTATCTTCAATGGGTTGACCTACAAAATAACAAGCTAACATTGACATTATTGTGTTTTTTAGCCAGGTCAAATTCTTCTGAATGAACCTCACATCAACTTTGTCTGGGCCCGATGCCTTGATAGGACTCATATTCATCAATGTTGAGTGTCCCCTATAGAGAGGTTTAGGAAACTACCAATGTAGTTGCAAACATAAGTCATATGGACTTCATTCCCACCATTGAGTAGTTTCCAAAAGAACTCCATCACCATTTGTCTGAGTTTAGTACTATCTTTGATCCAGATGCCCTCACAATTCTCTAGTATCGAGATGATAATCTTTTTTCATTTGGATTTCACAATTGATTGGAAGAATCGAGTGTTAGAATTTCCTTCCCTCATCCAGTCGCAACAGACCTTTTGTATCCATTCCTCAATTTCCAGACTCAAGAGAGAATTGTATTCCTATTTCAATCTAGCAATTTCCTCCTCAGTTTCAATGGTATTTCCAGCTCCTTGTGATTCCTTCTTATGGTCAAGTTCTGACAGAAGCCGATCTTTCCCTACCCTTGTCTTGTGTCTTTCATCCTTGCCCCAACTTGTTGATTTATCCATGAGTTTTGTAAATTTTTGGTGGAAGCTCATGTAATTGTCCCAGTTTTATTGAAGAAAGGTAGAGACATAGGCCCACATGTACCGTGACACACTAGTCTTGAGTTTGTACGTTCTACTTCCCACATTGTTCCCAGTATGAAATAGGATGGGGAAGTGGTCTAATTGACCCTGGGTAGGTCATAGGGAATTTGTCTATCCACTCCTAATTAGAAGTAGCTCAGTTGAGCCTATCTTGAAGCCATCAATGTTTAAACATCATCTTCAAGCCTCTGGAACCCGAATCATCAAGCCCAACTTTTGCAAGCCCCATGGAAATCTCCCTGCAGCTTCCCAAGTGTACTGGCTTGCCCCCTATCTTCTCTTCTGCCTTTAACACCACATTGAAGTCTCCCAATAGTATCCATAGGAGATCTAAAGCCAGAGCCATGGTCTCAAGATGATTCTAAAGGAGGCATCGACCAACTTGTTTTGTGCTAGCATATATGAAAGTGATCGGGATGCATTGATTGATCATGTAATGCACAAATTGTTTGTGGCTTGCCAAGATTTCAATGTTTCCGATTCTATTTTTTCACATCACATAGATGCCTCCTAAAAAGCCCTCCGCTTTGACCCTATAGGAAGAGTCAGACCCTAGACTCCTCATGTTCTTATCAGACCACTCTCTACTAGTGTGAGTTTTAGTGATGGAACATAAGTTGATTTTGTATAATTGCATGAGATCCCTCACCGTGTTTTGTGTATCTGTAGCAAAGATCCCTTTTACATTCTGTGATACTATAAACATTAATAGTTCATTCCTTTATGTCTCAGGTCTCCTTAACCCACTTGTGCATTGCTAGAACCTTGTGCTACCTCCCTTGTGTTCTTCTTCCTTAGATTGTTCTTCATTAGGCCCTTTGAGTTAATTATCTTCCTATTCCTTAGATGTACTCGTCTATGCCTTAAATATCACTTGGTACTTGATCAAACTTGGTACTAGTGCATAAGTGGCAGATGCACCATCCATTAGAAAGTGCAGGTTTCCCCAAGTTCTGATCATCGTCATGCACTCCCACCATATTCTTGCCCTCAATAGTTGTTTCTCTGTGATTACCTGTACGAATACCTACTTATGTATTGTCCAGATTGTTCTCCACAACCCTATTTTGTATAGAGTTGATGCTAATCCTTTGTTTGCCATCCTATATAGGTATTTTCTTCTTATTGTTTGCTTTTAATTGTTGCCACTCAAAGCCTGAGAGGGGTTGCGTTTCTACGCCTGCATGAGCTAGTGATTTTTGTTGCTCTTCATTAAGATTCAAAGAGCCAAATTTTTTTTGGGTTTCAATAGTTTTCTCCTTGGATTGTTTTTCAGTACATCTCGGCTTCCTTTGGAACGACTTTGCATGCATGGACTCAGAGAAATCACCCAGTGGCTGTGGGATCACCTCATCTCACTCCAGTTATTTCCCAACAACATTTTGAGCTTCCTTAGATGCTGCCTTCACATTGCATTCTTTGTCTGTGTGGCCAAGTTTCCACAGAACATATGTATGCTAGTGAGCTTCTCATATTCCACTTTGTACTTATCACCTTGAATGATGATAGATGGGGCTAGAGGCTTTTTGGTATCTAACTTGGCCTCTATTCTGGAAAAATTTCTTCTCTTCTTCTATTCTGTGTTGGTGTTGGCCCCATTTGTAGTGCTAATGGCATCACCAACTTCCTCCAAGAACTATGATTGATATAGGAAGATAGGAAGGTTGGGGATTCTAACCCAGGATGTAATGAATCAGGGGTTTGCTGTCGACGGTAAGAAACTGGGGTCCCAAGGATTTACGCTAAGATATTCCTCATGATTGGCCAAGGACCGCTAGTGAGGGCCTTCAAGTAATCATCTTCTCGAGCCAACTGAACCATGAAGAAGTTATCCTCTAGATCAATCAGTCTGAATGCACCCACCATTTGTCACATCAATCTATTGTGATCTTGCATTGTCATAAACCCAATGGCCCTATTGATGACCTTCATAATTACTGAGAATGGCCCATGACTTCATAAGATCACCATAGACATTGCTGTCAATTTCAAGGCTCAGAGTGCCCTCTATCATGCTTGTCTTGATGTTTCCCTTTGTTATCTTTATGTTTGGATCGTCAAACCCTAAAAATGCAAGCCTTCCTTTTCCACCCCTCGTAGGTGATATCCTCATGTGATGCCAGCTTGTGAGTATCTCGATTGGTTGGCAGGTCTGACACAATGTTGTTTTTGTTTTGTGTGCTCCCATCCAGATCAGGGAATTGACTCTCCCCCAAATTAGCCATATCAACCTCCATCATCATGGGATGATCATGCTCTTTTTGTTTATTGTTGGGTTTCTCCAAGAATCTTCTAATTTAGTGAAATCCCTAGTCTCTTCAAGATCTCATATTGGGATAGATCTTTGCTAGGTTTTGTTTGCAAGAAAGAGTTCGGTTGTTTGCCACCCCCAAGAACTGATCCTATCCCATTTAGTTCAGATAAAACTTCACTCTATGATCTGTCACCTTCACCCTTTCCTCTTCCACCTCCTCCTTCAAGGTTACAAGTTCCATGCTCCCTGCCTTCACCAATGCGGTCTCCTTCTGCACTGCCAAACCCTAACATCATTTCCAAGAAGTCTTTATCTCAACCTTTAATTGCACAAAGGAAATAATAAGATTGTAACAAATTAAAGTGATTATTTAAGAAATTTGTGATCCTTTTTTTAATAGAATAAATATTGGTTGTGTAATATGAGGAGGAAAGACCAAAGTGCTAGAAGATTCCAAAAATTAGTTTATTAATTGGATAACTAATTAATGCACTATCCCTTGTTTATTTGAATGTCAAGTTTTGGTTAACCAACAAAATTGGTTGGATCTAACCTTTTGTCCAATGTGGGATCTTATCCAAATAAAGAGAAATCCAAATCATGGAAGGATAGCATCACATTTAGTGACTTGAAGGATTAATTTAAGGACATATTTGAAGAGAAAGTTTAGGCTAATTTAAGCACATATTTAAAGAGAAAGTTTAGGCTATGTATATTATCCCAATAAATCCAATATAAGTTGAAAATAGTATTTATGAGTTACTCTCCAAATATTATATCAAAGGATGTTCCTAATAGCCTAGGGAAAACCGTGAATGAAGAGGGACCTACTTGTAATAAATGCATGGGTTTCTATAGTTGGAATTGATTAAAGATCTCCGACTTGGGCTGGGTTTAATCTACACTTGTGTGATGTGTCATGACATGCTTGACTCTCTATTCATATATCTAAGGCTTGACCATTGTCTCATGTACCAAGTCTAACTAGGAAAGCAATGCTTGTCTGGAAAAGACCTTAGTTTACCAATCCCATCCACACTTTGCTTTACCATGAAATAAACACACCACTGGATTTCCCTTGAGAAACTAGTTTGGAAAAATATTTAATGGGAGGGAAATCATTGCTTGGTCCCCCACATATAACTACTTCTCAACCCTCACTTGGAAACCTAAGATCATGCCCCCAACCTATATAAACCCTACCCTTGGGTTCAATCTCGACCCCAAAACATGGACGAAAACCTCTTGGGTCTCAAAACTCTCTCTTGCACTGTCACACCTCTTCTTTAGAAAGCCCTTCATTACTAGAGTGCCACCATGTTTGTGTGCATGTCCCTTGAGGGTGGACCTCTCAAGGATCGTCTGATCTCAGTCCTAGCTTAACCGAAGACCAAATCCCACGATTGAGATCAGATTGCGTCTAGAATAGCCGCGAGTGGCCTGGACACACCCAAGCCTTTGGATTAAGATGTTGATCAATGGTGACCCAAAGATCTAACAACCATACTTTTCTAAATATTAGGTATATTCCTATACTCTATGACCAATAATCAGACAAATACTCGAAACTTGTGAAATTAGTACAACATTCATCCTTCAGCTAAAAGTTGTAAGAAATAGTGAATCTTCATAAAAAAATACAAGGAGTGCAATAAAATATAATCACAACCTTATTCAAACCTCATCACCACTGAAAATTCAAAGATAAAATCTTATACATGTTTTTAAGTAAAAAATGTGATCTATTTGCATAAATGCTTCTTGCCATCATATGAACCCTATTGGGGCAAGTTTTGTGAAAATTAATTTGAGAATGTAAGACAACTATTGATTAATAAAATTACAAGCGCTATCTTAAAATTGATGATTATGCTTACATGTATATTTCTTTCTCAAAATTTAAGTTGAAAATATAAGAACCCTGAATATGATAAAGTGGATGTTGAATACATATTTTATGACAAAACTTACTCCTAATGAGATCTAATGATAAATACAAGTACATGGCTACATTAATAAACTTTTAGGCTTTCTAAAATCATTAGATTATGAAAATGTGAATTCGTGTTTCGAAACTAAGCCCTAACATCAACCCTAAACCATGGCCCATAAGATCTATACCTAAAACCTAGACACAAACCTAACATAAATCATATGGATACAATGGTGACACTTTAGTATTATACATGTTTCAGATTGATATCTTGGGTCTGCATCATGATTGTTTGGATTGAATGCAACTTAAAGTACATGGATAGTACTGCATTGTGTCTTCATTGAAGGTACATGGCTATTTCATGGCTAACCACATTATCGATTTATGAGGACTGTCGATGGTTTGACTATGATTGATATCATGATATAATGTTTGGATGTTTATTTACTTCTTATTTAAGATAATGCCCTATATGTATCACATATATTAAGGATAATTCTTTAAACCCAACTCTCTCTCTTGTTGGAAATTTAATGGGATTATTACTCCCAAGGACTCCAAAAATCCAACTAAACTTGATGGGACAAATCCACTGCTAGAATAGTCGATATGAACTACGAATCCAATGCTGAAACAAAGGAGAAACGTTGGTATACCCTACAAGTCTAATGTTGTAACATAAGGTAAACATTGCAAAACCTAAGATATTGAGGGAAAAATTGTATTGAAGAATTAAATAGAAAATGAAACTTGATATATTGCTAATCTATTGAATATGCTTGAAATGTTGTTACACATACATGCACAAATTTTGTATGCATCACATACACAATATACCAATATACTAATCCATGTTTTGATTGTTGGTGTTTTAGGTAGCCGACATACAATAAAGATTGAAGATATGAAGATCCAGATAAATGCATCAAAGAACAAAAAATATAATGTCACAGGGAGGATTAGATATATGAAAGGGTAGTGCCTCATATCATGTAGTTCTTGCCCTTTGAAAATGTAAGTAAATACTTGATGACTAGTTGTCTTCTTTTGCAATAAAACATAGTTAGATTTTAGAATTATTAATTATTGTTGTTATTTTATTAAGTCTGGTAACTGGAAAAATGAGGTGATGATCCTTGTCCCTATGGTCTGCCTTCAATGATGGATAACTAGGGGAGGGGGACATTACAGTGTGGATACACCATGTTTGCACATTCAACAAGATGATCTAAATATTTATTTCATCTTAGTATGGGGGTGAGAGATTGATAGCCACATGTGATACATATAATTAAAAAATGAGAGTGAATACCCTAAGTTGAAATTTATGACATGACCTAATGTATATAGATTTTTCCTCACTCTTATGAATATAGATGAATAACAATTCTTTTTTGAAACCTAGGTGAAACCATAATCACCAGTGAAAATGTAATCACCAAGTGATAATGTAATGATTGAGGACGTGGAGATAACCTTAGGATAAATTTGCATTCCAACCTCTTAACATAGGTGATTTTCACCTCAACAGTAGTTATACTGATAGCGTAGCTAAAATCTACCAAGGAAGATTGCTAGACCTAAAGCAAGAGGCTAAAATGAGTTATCATTCACCTTAAGCTGATTAGATTTAAATTTTAGGGACACACCATTGAGGTGGGGTGAATGTAAAGACCCAAAATTTGGAAGTCTCAAATCTATTTTAGGACTACATGTGAGAATAAAATGTGACTAAATAAAACAATAATACAACCATAGTTGTTGAATTTTAACTATAGACTTATAATAGTTCTTCAATTTAAGTAAAATATGAATCTTCAATTGAGATAATATGGCACAGCAAACCCTAATTCTGTAGTTAAGAAGATAATAAATCTTATCAACCATTTGGAAGACTAGGTTATGGCCCATGGTCTCTAGAACGCAATACAAGCCTAATAGGACCAAATAGGGTTTACAAATGGGTCCTTGGGATACAAAATTGGTGAAATAAGTGTTTCATGCTCATGATAAATACTCATGGTAATTTTAGTTAGTGGATAATATAGTATTATGGAAGAAGATCCAAAAGATTCTAAGTTACTTGTGACTTAGGTAATTAATTGATGAGTTAAGTACTTACTGACTGGAAATTAAGTTTCAAATAATTAAGGGATGAATTAAGGATTCATCCTTCACCTAGTTGAAGATAATAATAATATTAGCATCATCCTAAATTTGGAATTATTTGGAGCTAATATGAATCCTAGATAATTATTCTCTAAATTGGGTTTTTCTAAAATAAAAGGAGAATATATAGGAGGATCTGTCTCCACCCACACTTGAAACTTTAGATCTGGGGGAGACCACAAGCAGAGGGGTCTCCTTCTTTGCCCCAGAATCAATCTAGTCCTGTGGGAACATGAGCTTTCCCCCCTCAATCTCTCTACCTCTATCTAATGGGCACCTTTGATAATAATACCAATCCAAATAGTTTGGGGAGGTTAAAAAGATCTCAAACATCACTAGTAATACTATTATTTATATGAGATGAATAAATCCCAAAACCCCCTTTTATCCAGTATTTCAGGGCTAGTTGATGCCACCACTACCCTGTACCCATATCTTATATAAGGCCAGGGGAGAACCCTAGAGGTCCTAGAAGGCCTCCACGAACCTCACCACCATCTACACATCTGGCAGTCTTAGCCTCACCACACATGATAAAGAGGATATCAAATGTATGGAAGACGTTTATTTTATGATATTAGTGAAGGATAATGATGTCCTAATATCTTAATTAGATTAGGATAATAATGATGTTCAATTACAACCACATTCATGTAATTAGGGTTTCAATACCTAATCCTAATGCCAAACGAAAACTAAGAACATGAAACCATAGATTCAAGCATGATTAGTATCATATGGATACATGGTTTCACTTTAGGGTTGTATGTAATTTCATATCATGTTGATGGATTAGATCACATATGCTTGGTTGTTTGGACCATATACTTGAAGTACTTTAATAGAATATTGCATGTGTTTTTCATTGAAGTTACTGCATGTGTTTCTTTATTTAAGGTACACAGTTATCTTATGAATACTACATATATCTATATTAGATGATTAACATTTATTTATCAATGATTGATGAATAGACAATTGGGATGTTCATTTACTTCTAGTTCAATATATGATGTCTGTATGTATCATATAAATAAACAATAAGATATTATGAACCTAGAGTTAGGTCTACCAAGGAGTAGTTCACACAAGTCGAATGATGGACAAAAAAGTGAATACACATGAGGTATCATGACAAGAATGAACTAGTGATATGAAAATTATTGCACTAACAAATTCACCTAGGGAAAAGTCCCTAAGTTTTTACCTAAACTAATTTGCAATAATTACCATCAATAAGAGGACAAATCTTATTGCAGTATAGCTTTAGGATCGAACACAAAGGAGAACTTAATTGAGAATGAAATGGATTTATTGCCTAATTAAGAAGTACTTAACAAGGTTGATTTATTGAAGGTTTGTTTAATTAACTAATATAACAAAGCAAGAAATATAAATTCAGCTATGTAAAAATTGATTTTTACAATGATAAATTACCAGGGTGATGGGTTTCACCTTCACTACTTATATATCCACTTTCTTAAATTGCATCACTCACAACCAAAATTATTAGACTAGAGCCAAGAAAATTCTATATCCTTTCAGATTATCATATTTCTCAAGGATGTATTCCCTTGTAGGCTCGATGGCATGTTACCTATAGATCTCAAATCCATTACCCCAGAGAACACCCTTCCACAGTCGTATCTGGGATTCAACTATGATTAACGAGTATTTTAATCCTAGGTTTTGATATCTCTATGCCTAAGACTTTAATCAACATGCATGATGGGTAGCTAATCCATAAACACACATTAAGTGATTAATTAAAATCTAATAGACCAAACAAATAATAGTTCACTATGCAAGATTACACATACAAGAAACAGGGCTAATCCCCGTGCCCTGATAAGATGAACTACTCTATACACATATGAAAGATACAAGATAAAAGAGAGAAGAAGAAGTTCATGGAAAAGTTAAGGTGTAGAAGAGAATTTCTATAGTGTGGGAAGCCACCCTACAAACAACACTTGCAATGTCCATAGCTTCCAACAAAGTGTGTCTCTACATCAAGCCATTGGCTTTTACGGTCAGATGAACGACTATCTACTTGTTTGCAAGATACAAGATAAAAGAGAGAATAAGAAGCTTATGGAAAAGGTAGTGATGCAGAAGAAAATCTCTATGGTGTGTAAAACCACCTCCAAACAACACTTACAACTTCCACATCCTCTGACGAAGTGCGTCTCTACATCAAGCCAATGTCTTTCATATCTGACCTTCAATGGTGACATCTAGGGATATGGATGGGAACTGTATGGAAAGATCTCCTCTTTGTATGTCCCTTTGATAATTTAATAGCATGACACAAACTTTGAAGTTGATCTAACACAATCTGATGGCTATGAGTAGTTTGCTGTAGATTTATGAATATGAAGAAATTAGTGACTTTTGGACACATCACTTCGCTGAAAGTAGTCATTGAATAGATTCCACTTGTTGATAATCGAATTATCTTTCAAATCCAACTTGGATTGTCCAATTTCAATATTGGATGTGGAATCTAGATCCAATTTACTAACTGGATATGCTTTAATGATTCACCCTCCAATTGATGGAGCTGGTAAGTGAGGATTTAATGTTTTGACTTATTTGTTGAGAATGTGTAGAGATTTTGTGACTTCTTTTCTTCTCCTTACATCAATGATATAAATTATTTATTAGAAATTAAATAGAGAGTTCATGACTTCTCATATTCTTCTTGCATCAACCTACAAACTAAACATAGACACATTTGATATCAAACAAATTATATGAACTATTAAAGTGTTAGAACATGTGACATGTTGAGTAAAATGCAACAAAAAAATGCAAAAATGAATCTAAAAAGAATGAATAAATATGGATACTAGACATCCATTACAACCCCTAGATTGAATATTTTTCATCCTTGAGTAACACAAATTCAAAATACTCTCCAAATGAATATTTTCAACCAATGTGCACGCCTCATATTCACATCATGTTGAGTCTTTAACATCGAGCATGACCAAGAAACTCAGATTTTTTGAAATCACATAACACACCTTTTCATATTCTCTATCTCAAGTTTTCTTCAGACACTTGTTATCGTGTCAAAAAGCTACAATACAAACATCATGTAATATTCTTGATGTTTTAGATAATCCCACATATTCCTATGAGAGTTTTGTACAAGAACTATATTTGGATGTGAAAGGATATTTTGGGGGTATTTTTATTCCTCTAGGTGGAAAATAGAGGGAATGAGGGTATGAAAGAATAATTAAAAATTTCTCATCTATTTGACTTGAGATTGTTTTTATTGTCACAAATACATCTATTGCAATTTTTTTTCTTTTTTTGTGCATATTGACATCTTGTTTTTATTTTTGGTGATACACCCTTATTTCATAGAGAGGGGTATAGAAGAAGTTATTATAGAGGGAGAATGAGAGTGTGCCACCCCAAGCTTAGAGTTCAACATACTTCATGGCATTTTTTGTGTGGATGGAAGGTAAAAAGATGGAAGAAGAAAAAGATATGTAGAACAAGGTTGAACTTGTGCATCTCATAGGGATAACCTTATAGAAAAATTCAATCACGTCATGTCACATGCAAGATTAAGACATTTCTACAAGAATTCTATGCTAATATGTAAAGAGATACATTGCACTTGATTTTGCTCAATCCCATACGACTTGCCACCATTTCTAGGGAACAAGATGATTATGTTCATTGGTCATAAAGGATGGTTTTTAACCATTGTCATGTATTCATAATATAGTTAACATCAAGAACTCACTTCAGACAAGGGGGTTGTATGACAAATTCTATATGAAAATAAAAGATGAATGTAAACTAAGCCGACTAGATAATGGCTTCAACTAACATTGCATGAACTATGAAACTATTATAAAGACAGTTCAAATCTAGATGTTATATAGGTAAACTAAATGCAATGGATACATGTAAAGCTAAAATTGTTAAAATAAAATAAGAAAATAAAAGAGATAGGCGTGGGTGGAAAGAAGTACATACCACCCACCCTCCACCTTGAGCTTAGAAAATTTATCATTCCTGATCAACACTAAACCCAAGATGGAGAGGAAAAATCCTTGAAGCTCATCTAGGTGGTCTTGGCAACTAAAAGAAGGTCCAACTAAAAATAATGTGAATAAGAGATGGCATCTTGAACATGGGACCTCTGCGGTACAATACATGATCTGGTGTCCTTGGTAGCTCAAAGGTGTTATCAGGAAGCCTAAAATACTACTGTCGTTCACCTACAAATCCATCCAATACTCCTCCATGAATAGAGGTAGTGTAGTAGTTATGTGTGAATCTGTAATATGTTGCACAAAGTTGGAGTGGTGCCTGTATGGTGGCCTCAAGATCTGCTCATATGTGAAAATTGGAGGTAAAATACCTTTTCCTATGGAAAATGTAGTATGTAACAAATATGTCACTAGTGTTTCCAACTGTGCTAAATCAAGTGGTGGATCTGACTCTTCCTTCTTACCATCACCTAAATGCACATATAGAAAATGTGGTGCTGGCATAGGAGAAACCTCTTCATCTATAAAACTGGCATGGTAAATATTCTTCTACAATTGTCCATCCTCCTGGTCAATCATAAAATTAGCATCAACATCATGAATAATGGATCCCTTCACAATACCAAAATTGGGCTCTAGATCCTCCTCAAGAAACACATCCAAATAATCTAAGGGTTCGATAAGTACTTTTATAGGAGAAGAGATAGAAAAATGAAGCGGCAATGGTATGTATACCTCATGGCTTGGTTGTACCTCATCATTTGAAATGACCAAGTATTTAACAAAAATTGGTTGTTTATATTCCACTATAGACTCAACCAAGGTTAGTTGATCATTATATATGATTTGATATGGGACTACAGTAGGGAAGGATGGTGGAGCCTCCAACTTTGCTATCGTACCACACACACTCTCCTATTGATGCCTTGATATTGATGTTTCAAAGCCTCAAATGCTAGGAATGATGGAAAACAAGTGTGCATGTTTTCCTATGGCTCATGTTGCTCAACTTGTGCCAATATTGGTGTATCATGTACTATTGTCTTTGGGATGCCATCAATATCATCCTCTACAACCTGTTGCTCTAGATTACTTCCTGGTGGACCCTCAAACTTAGTGGCTTGTTGGGAGATATATAATGTTATCTGATCCAGTAGTGCCTATGTTTTTTTGTGTTGGGATTCTTGTTTGGGAAGCATTTATTCTTGATAACCTTGCATCTCTCAATCATCTTGGGTGAATAGTGATATGCATAATAAGTTTATTCACCATAACCCCCAAAATATTGTTGATTGTAGATTGCCTCAACTACATAATCATCTACATGACATGGATCCTCTTGGTAGCCTATGAATATTATGGATTGAAGTCAACGTCATTTCCACAAAATAAGAAGGAATGTCATCTTGATTGGAAACAATTCCATATAGCATTGAATTTACTTGAGGAGGTGAGTTGTGGGAGTTCCATACATCATGATTGAAGTAGCCACATATTTTGACATTGAACACCTTGTAGTACCAACCACTTCATTAATGTGATGCCTAAAAATAAAGAGATTTGAGTATCATGCACAATAGAGAAAAGTTATCCAATGAATGAAGATATTTTTTCTTTACAAAAGAAGAATATAAAAAATTAAATTACAAAAATCTAAGATAGAAAGAAAAAAATCTAAGCTAAATGAAGTTAAGAAACAAAAAAAAACTTAGAAAACAAAATAATATTACAAAATATACTAGCAGTCAACAAAATTAAATATTACAACAAAAACTAAGAAATTATAAAACTAAACTTAAAGCCAAACTAAAATTAGAGAAACAAACTAAGAAAAAAATCATAAATTTATCCCAATAGACAAAAATATCAAAATGCCCTATTGTCCTAGGTAACAACACCAAAATTTGATCTGGAAATTAATGCACTACAAATTCAACTAGCGAAAAGTCCCTATGTTTTTACCTAAACTAATTTGCAATAATCACCACCCATAAGTGGACGGATCTTATAATAATATAGCTTTAGGGTTGAACCCAAATGACAACTTTATCAAGAACAAAATGGATTTATTGCCTAAATTAAGATAAATTAATTAACAAGGGTGATTGATTGAAGGTTAGTTTAATTAACTAATTATAGAAGCAAGAAAAATATATTAAACTAAACAAAAATTGTTTTTAACAATGATAAATTTAGTAGGACGACATGTTTCACCGTCACTACCTATGTATCAACTTTCTTACATTACATCACTTGCTCACAAGATTATTAATTTGGTTCCAAAGAAATTCTTGAAAGATCTAGATGGGGGTGAATAGAGCTTATACAAGTTTTTCATCAAATAAAACAACTTATATCACAAAATTAAAGAGATAAGAAATTAGCCCAAAGAGAAGGGATTTAGAGTGGTTCCGTCTAAAAGGCCAGTCTAGGATTTTGCAGCAATTAATTTTATTGTTTATCTATAAGGAAAAATTGCAAAATACAATTGTTGTCTTTACCCTCTTCTTTACCACCCACGAAATAGGACCTATCTAACCTCTTCTTTCAGAGACATGGAAGATCACCGATCCACCTCTTCTTTCACGAGCATGGAAGAGCACCGAACCACCTCTTCTTTCACTAACACAAGAGAGCACCGAGTCACCATCTCTTCTTTGATGGCCATGGAAGAGCACCTATGAGAAGACTCCATCTCTTGTAGCATCCCAGACTACCTTCTCTCCTTGAAGTAGTCTAACTATAATACAAGAATACATAATGGAGATTAAAGAAAGGAATTCAACAATTCCGCTCAAATAATATCCTATATTTAGCTTATGAACCAAACCATTAAGAATAAGCCAACGATGAATAGTGGTATTGGAAAGCTATGGGTAGGACATGAAAATAGCAGTTGTGGAAGATTGCAAGTGTAATGCTATAGCTCAAATTGCTCAAAGCATGGTGTACTCAAGTGTGCAAGTTATTTTCTAGGTGTCCTAAGGCCACACCTATTTATAGGAAATATTTACAAGTGTTTAGGACAACTGTGGAGAGATTCTAGAGTGTTCTAGGTGGTCAATTTTCCATTAGGAAGAAGTTGATTAAGTTACAACAGCTAATTTGGTCGTTAATCAACCAACATTCTGGAATCATTCCCAATTTACAAATAGTTTGACCGAAATTGTCTCGGTCGAGAAGGTTTTCGATCAAGATTGATATGGGTGTGCAAAAAGTGTCTAACGGCTATATGCCGGTCTAACTTCTTGGTCAACTAGTTTATGGTCTTTTGTCAGTCGATCAAGTCTTTGACCGAAAGTGTTTTGATCGATACAAATTTCAACCAAGACTAACTCAGTACTTACTATATTGTAAAAGTTATCAGTTGTATGAGTCCTCGACCAAGGGGTGCTTTGGTTGACAAATTCTTTGACCGAGGGTGTCTCTATTGACAAGTTATTCAATCGAGAAAAAATCCTATAAATAGATGTGTAAATTTGGGAAATCCTATCTAATGAATTTTCTAATGTAACCTACCAATCCTAGAAACTTAGTTTTGACATATGAATAAGTTTGATATAGGTGGGGTTGGTCCATATCTTGATTTTACATGAGTTCTAAATACTTGTACATTTGTAATACAAATAAGCATATATAAATAAGAATTTGGGCATTTAATGCCCCAATCTTGATTAATCTTTCCTAATATATGATTGATTCCTGAAACACTTAAACAACAAGTTAGATCCACAAATAGGATTCTTTTATCATCAAAAGAGAGAATAAGCTAATGTCAAATTAAGCCAACAATCTCCCCCTTTGTGAAGATAATAAACATTTCTAGTTATAAGAAAAACTTAAAATGAAATTTGTATATCTTTGTAAGCTTCTCCTTGAGTGTGTACAAAGAAGTCTTATTTGAGAGATATGGAATATATCATCCATCTCTCAAAGTAAGCATGTAATCAATTTATCAATAGATCTATTACCCATCTCTTTGGCTAAGAAAGGATATGGATTATCCATCTTAGTTAAGAGAGTAAAATCATGTAGCTCAAGGAGTTAAGTTTTGATCTTCAGGTTATTTCTCCTTCTCTATCTTATAAAAAAATTAAAAGAAAATAAACTAAGATGACTCCCCCTAAGTTGAATACTCCCCCTTAATATGATGTTTAAAAAAATATGTCAAGTTCAGCCACAATAATATAGTTACGAAGAAGTACCTAAGTAAGGTCAATTCATTGATAAAAATAAGCCATTACATAGCTTTGTTGCTAAAAAAAAACACAAAGATAGCCATAAGATTACATAAGATGTCGCTTAAACAAATTAAGACTCACATCCACCTTCAGATCTTTCCCACAGAATGGTTCGACGCCATAGTATTGCACAAGAGCTCCCCAATCCAATCCACCATTCGTTGCAAGAGTATATGCCTCGAGGAAAGTGGGTGCCATGTCAAAACAAAAATGGGCGGCTATGTCTTGAAGATGTGTGGTAGAGAATTGGTTATGGCGTAGTTCGGTGGATGGTGGAGGTGGAACTTGGGAATAGTTGATTGATGCATTAAAAGGATATATTCTCTCGAGGTATGCATTATAGGGATAGTTTTCATGAGTGTTTGGAGTTAAGGCTTGCATATTTTGGTTAAGATAGGTCATATCATTGTGGTTATACTCAAAATGCCTCCAATTTGATAGGATACTCATTTAAGGTAGGAAACATCATTTGTTAGAGCATACACAAAAAGCTAGTGGGAGGAGAAGAAGGTGGAGGAATGGCTTCTTGGGATGTACCCTCTTCAGTTCTAGCTCGTTTATACCCAAAGAAAATCCCCATTTTGTCAACTATTTTTTAGGTTATTGTTTGGGTACGCCGATTAGGGGTATAACATAAGTCAACTAAGTATTCTCCAATGACATTTTCAATGATTTAAAAGAAAAACATAGGGTGGGCTTCCAGAAAAGTCAACCATGTTTAAAAAAATAATGTGAATAAAGTTGATAGGAATGCATTTAAGAATTGAAAATATAAGAAGCATCCTAAAATGAGGGATTTCAATTTTGTTTGCTCTAGGAAGAATATTATGGCTAAGGAAGAGGTTGACTATCCGAACTTCATGGGTTAAAGAAGTAATACAATAAGCGCCCCTTTGGTCTTGAGGAGAAGCATTAGAGACAAATATGATTCTTTCAACACGACTAAGGCTTACTTCTCCTTCTTAACAGGTAGAAAGTTTTTTGAGAGGGTTGCTGAATGTGAGGTCTACAATTTGAGCATATTTGACATTATCTATTTCTAACATTTTCTAGGATGTCTATTTTGGAAAAACCAAATGATAACCCATGGACAATGGAAGTGAAGGAAAAATAGACATTGTTGTCTCGAATAAGGTTAAAATAGAATTCGTGAATGGCTTGTTCCGACTAGAAACATAATGTAGGAGTAAGAAGTTCTTGAAATTTTTGGAATTGAATAATGATAACAAGGTTTTGAAACTCAAAGAAGTCATGCTTTTCCACCGTTCAGTGAGGAAGAGGTGTCTTGGAAGTGAGGCACATGTACTTCTCTCCAGTAATAGTGTCGATGAAGGAGATCCCATTGATAACCATCATTGCTGGAGTAGGAGGAGCCAATGCGGAAGGACCCTTCTTGGATGCAACCAACTTCTTGCCACTGTGAGCTAAAGATGAATCCATATTGATGTAGTGGAGCAAGACTTGAGTGGAAGAAGATGTGGTGAAAATGGAGCATGAAAATTACTGAAGGAATACTAACTAGTTTGCTCAATGAGTTGTAAGAAGAATGGCAGAATTGAGATCTATTTATAGCAAAACAAAAAACTTCTCAGTCGATAACTTTGTCAACTGAGTATCACAACAATAAAAAAAGACCTAGTTCGGTCAAAGTTGTCAACGATCAATTTTTTACTTGGTAGAGAATTTTTTTGACCGAGACTATTTCGGTCTAGAATTTGTTTGACTGAGGGACCGATTGGAAAAGTTGTTGACTAAAATGTGGACCATCGATTGAGTGTCCCATTGATAGATAGTTCATTGAGAATTTTGTTGACCGAGATGATGCTCGGTCTAGATGTTTTTCGACTGAAAGTGACACTTTTGAGCAATATTATGTAATGAATAATGAGTGAGCTTGACTAATCAATTCTTGTTCATGACATTAATACATTTTAGATAAATATTAAGAGTGTAATATTAATAGTGTAAGCAATATAACATCATTGTGCAAAGTGATCAAAATATACATCTTTAAGAGGAACTATGCATAAATTGTCCCTAATTGCTCTAAGTTGTTCCAAGGCAAGTGGTTTTACAAAAAGTTTAGTGAATTGATTTTCAATATCAATATGATGAAGACATATGTTAACTTTAGCAATATAATCACCAAGAAAATGATGTCCAACTTCAATATGTTTAGCAGGACTATGTAAATTAGGATTATGAGCTAAATTTATGGCACATGTGTTATCACAAAAATTTGATGTTAAAGATAACAAAAATTCTAATTGTTTAGGACTTGTTGCATCAATAAAACTTGTGTACAACATGAGCCGACAGTCGTATATTATGTTTTGATGATATATAATGCAATAATATTTTGTTTCTTACTAAACCAATATATGAACGATTTTCCTTTCAACCAAACCATTTTGTTGTGGAATGCTAGGAGCAGAAAAATTGTAAGTATACCCTTTAGATGGGAAAAAATATTCAAAAGCATGGTTTTCAAATTCTCCCCTGTGATCAGTCCTAATGGTCTAAATTTTATAGTGAAGTTAATTTTCAATTTTTGAGCAAAACTGAATAAATATCCCAATAGTATCATCTTTTCTAGAAAGAAAATGTACCCAACTATATGTACTGTAGTCATCAACAATTACAAAACAATGTTTCTTTCCACCTATAGATTGTAATTGCCATCGGTCCAAATAAATCCATATGTATGAGTTCAAGAGGTCTAGATGTACTACAAATTTATTTTGCATTAAAATAAGTTTTTTCCCATAAGGTACAAGGTTCACATTTTTTGGAATTGTCAAAAGAGATTTTAGGCAAACCACAAACTAGATCATGTTTAATTAATTTTTCTAATAATATGAGTACTTGCAGGTCCTAATCTTCTATGTCGTATATTTTTAGTATTATCATTTGCAATAAGACACTTACCAACAATTCATTTCATAGAGTTATGTTTAAGAACATAAAGATTTCCTACTCTTTTTCCTTCATATACTATATATTTGTGTATTATTCAAGCAATTGGAAGCATGTTTTATTGAAAAGCACATCATAAGCTCTATCACATAATTGCGTAACACTTAGAAAATTATGGTGCAATCCATCTACTAAATGCACATTCTTAATTGTGAGATTAGTTCCAATATTACCTATTCCCATGATGATACCTTTGCCATCGTCTCCAAATGTGACTGATCCTCCCTTTTTCTTTTTGAGTACATTGAAAGCATTTTTATCTCCAGTCACTTGCTTAGAGCATCCACTATCAACCACCCAATCCTATAATTTTGAGAAGGTTTTTGGTACCAAAGTAGATTCCATGATGGTTAATGTAAAATAGGAATAAATGTCATGAATGGAATTGATATTATCAAGGCAGAAAGATTTTTATAGATATGAAATTAAAACATTTTCTTGTTATGATTAAATATTCAAGTTAAGTTTATGACAAACTTGTTTTTAGTTGAGAATATTTGTCGACCAAGGATCTTCTCGGTCAAAGTTTTTTCAATTGAGAACAATTTTGGAGAAAACATAATTTCTATTTTAATAATTTACTCAAGATATGCAAATGAATATCAAATTCGGTTGAGATGATACATAAATGTATTTATCAAGATTAATAATAAGTCAAATCATAAGAAGTTCCCTTTTTATTTTAAGTTGGAGATTTTGGAATCCATAGCATGTCAAGGGTTCCTTTCTTCCAATATTCACATGAAAAGGAATAATGTCCATGGCTTTGACAATAATGGCATAAAATAAAATATATTTGGTTCGTATTTTGAGAGTCTACATTCTTATTTTTAGGCACATATATGGTTGTATTCTTGTCAACATATGTCTCTTTATTTTGAGGCCTATGTGAAGATTTGTTCTTTGGCACATATACTAGACCTCTCCTTACTATTTATTTAGAAGCATTATCTATGATATTGTCAATACTTCTGTTCCTTGAATTAATCTAGAAACATGTTTTTGTAATTCAACATTTTCAACAAGCTTTTTAGTTATATCCAAATTTACTTGAGCAAGATTTGAAAGTAAAGAGTCTCTTTCTTTTACTAAGGAGTCATAATATGTATGTGTGCAAAAAATTGGTTGAGTTTGATAATCATTTAGTTTAGCAAGCATATCAACTTTTTATTGAGAAAGAAGATTATTGTTATTTTTAAGAACAAGTAATTTAGCCTTATAATTTTCAATAGATTCTTTTTATGCATTATTTGAATATTTTAGAGTACCATTTTTAGAACTAAGGTTATCTAGATTAATGTGAAGTTCACTAGTAACTTTAGTAACTTTTCTCTTTTATTTCTTGCAGTCAATGTATTTTACATGAATTGCTTCAAGGATACTAACTAATTCTTCTTTAGATAATTCAAAAATATCTACCTCATCGGTTTCTTCTTCGTCTTGTTATGCCATGAGACATCCTATCTCCTCCTATTTTACTTCTTCCACTCTAATCACTTAATTGATCCCAAGCAGCTTTGTAGGATTTTTATCCCTTGCCTTTCTTCTTGAATGAGGACTTCTTATTCTTCTTGAGATTTGGACACTCATTCTTCAAGTGACCCTTCGTTATGCATTCAAAACACATGGAAGAATGGATTCTTTTATATTTCTTACCATTTACAATTAACACATTTTCTTCATCATCATTTCTTGACTCACTGCTTTCTTGAGTGACATTCCTTGATGATGCCTTAGCCTTGAGCATGAGGTCTTTCCTTCTTCCTATTTGTTGTTTAACTTCAATCTTTTCTTCTTCTTTTTCTTCTTATTCTTCTTCTAGAGTGACTTCATGCATCTCTAGGTTCTCAGATGAGATGCTCCATCTTTAGTGCTGTAAGATCATTAGCTTCCTCGATAGTAGTAACCTTTGACTTATATCTGGGAGGCAATTATCTATGTATCTTGGATACTCGATCTTCCTTGCTTATGTTCTTCCCCAACACACTTAGGCTGTTTACAATGTTAGAAAATCTAGCATACATTTCTACAAAGTTTTCATTATGTTGCATGAGAAATAATTCAAACTTGTGTATTAACATACTAATTTTAGTGTTCTTAACTTGGGTAGTTCCTTCATGTGTTACAGATGAATTGTGCCAAATTTCATACGCAGTCTCACATGAGGATATGCGATTAAATTCACTAATAGAAAAAGATTAACAAAGAATGCTTACTTCATTGAGTGTGGCTTTCTTTACCATATCATGATTCTATTGTTCTAACTAAGTGGTTGGAAGTATGTATGGATGAGCTATCATCTTCCATAGTTCAAAACTGATTCCTTGAAAGTAGAACTCTATCCTCCTTTTCCCGTATTTGTAGTTTGATCCATCAAACATGGGTGAACATCTCACATTCATTCCTTCCAAGTTGAGGTTGCCAAGCACATCGTCCCCCATACTTCAAGACCTATTAAGTCTCCTTGAAGACCTAAAGATCTAGAGGGGTGGGTGAATAGAGATTATACAAGATTTTAATCAAATAAAACAACTTAGATCATAAAATTAAAGAGATAAGTAAGAAATCAGAAGAGATGGGATTTAGAGTGGTTCCGTCTAAAATGTTAGTCCACTACTTAGTTGTTTTCAAATAGGTTTTGATACAATCAATTTTATTATTTATCTATATGGACAAGTTACAAAATATAATTATTGCCTTTACCCTCTTCTTTACCATCCACAGAAGAGCACTTGATTAACCTCTGCTTTCACAAACACAGAAGAGTGCCGATCCACCTCTTCTTTTACAGACACGGAAGAGAGCTGAACCACCTATTCTTTCACAGACATAGAAGAGCACAAAATCACCACCTCTTCTTTGATGGAAACGGAAGAGCACATGTAAGAAGACTCCTTCTTCTCTTGCATAATCATGGACAACCTTTTCTCCATGAAATAGTCCAAAAACATTACAAGAACACATAATGGAGATTGGAGAAAGGAATTCAACAATTCAGCTCAAACAATGTCCTATATCAAGCTTATGGACCAAACCACAAAGAATAAGACAATGGTGAATGGTGGCATTGGAAAGATATGGGTAGGACATGTCTGTAGAGGATTGCAAGTGTAATGATATAGCTCAAATTACTCAAAGTATAGTGTACTCAAGTGTTCAAGTTATATTCTAGGTGTCCTATGACCACTCCTATTTATAGGAAATGTTTACAAGTGGCTAGGACAATTATGGGGAGTGTCTAAAGTGTTCTAGGTGTTCAATTAGCTATTATGATACATTTGATTAAGCTACAATGACTAATTTGATTAAACTAACATTGCAGAAACATTCTCGAACGAAAAATACTTCAATCAGAATGATCTCAGTCGAGAAGTTTTACGATCAAGATTGATATGAGTGCGTAAAAAGCTGCTAATGGCTATATGATTTGGTCTAACTTCTTGGTCAGCTAGTTTAATGGTATTTTATCAGTCGACCAAGTCTTCTACTAGAATTTTTTAGGTCGACAAAACTTTGATTGAGATTGACTCAGTACTTACTATATTGTGTAAGTTTTTTCGATTGTCTGAGTCCTCGACCGATGGGTGCTTTGGTCAAAAAAATCTTTGAGTGAGGGTGTCATGGTTGACAAGTTCTTCAACTGAGAAAAATTCCTATAAATAGATGTGTAAATTTTGGTAAATCCCATCAAATGATTTTTCTAATGTGACCTACCTATCCCAGACATTTAGTTTTGACAGATAAATAGGTTTGGGATAGGTGAGATTGGTCCATAACTATTTTTTACATGATTTCTAAATACTTGTCCATTTGTAATACAAATAAACACACTTGAAAAAATATTGAGCATTTGATGCTCCGACCTTGATGAATATTTCCCAAGATGTGCTTGATTACTGAAACACTTAAATGATAGATTAGATCCACAAGTAGAAAATGTTTGTCATCATGAAAAGAGATAATAAGCAAATGTCAAGTTTAGACAACAATTCTATATCCTTTCAAATTATAGAATCTCTCAAAGATAGATTTCCCTATAGGCTCGATGCCTCATTACCTACAGATCTCAAATTGCCCCACAAAACTCCCTTCCTTGGTCATATCTGAGATTCAACTATGATTAACTGGTGTTTTAATCCTAGGTTTCAATATCTCTATTCCTAAAATTTTAATCAACACACAAGATGGGTAGATAATCCTAAACATGCATTAAACATTAAATTAAAAACATAATAGATCACACAAGTAGTGGTTCACAATATAAGATTACACATACAAGAATGAGGCTAATACCCATGCCCTAGTAAGATGAACTACTCTATACACATATGCAAGGTACAACATAAAAAAAGAAGAAGAATCTCATGAAAATGATAGTGATGTATAAGAGAAGCTTTGTGGTATGCGAAACCACTATCCAAACAACACTTGCAATATGCACATCTCTACCTCAAGCCGATATATTTCATCTCTACCCTTCCTTGGTAACATCTAGGGATATGGATGCAAACTATATGGAATGATGTGCTTTAATAGCATGCCCCATGTTTTGAAGTTGATCTAACACAACCTAATGGTTATCGACAGTTTGTTGCAAAATTCAAATTAATACAATCAAGGCAGGAAGAGAACACAATCATCATCATGACTGTAGGTCAAGGTATCTTGACATGATGTGCAACATGTAGTCTCCTTCCCTTCATCCTTCTTCCAGGTGTTAAGCCAAACTTATGGATAGAGTAGGTAGGAGGACATCAACTCAATAAATATGTTGATTGATCTAGTCAAGAGGTTGATCACTTTTGAATTGCATAGGTTGATTGCTAAGGAATCAATTTCAGAGAGATCAATTGCTTGAGGTTGATTTTTTCCAAATTGAGGGTGTTTGATCTTAGGATGGTCAACAGAGCGGTCAATCGCTACTGAACTTTCGGAGGTCAATTGCTCTTGGTGGAGAGGTTGATTTCTATAGACAATCAAAGAGGTTGACTCTCTCTAGCCATAAGAGTTTGGTACCTCTATTAGAGAGGTTGATCAATGAAGGTGAGAACAAGTCAATTACTATTTCCCTCTTGTGGATAACACTGGTATGACTTGACTGGCATATGGTCCAAAAGAGATTCTCTATAGGTATACTATGGGAATTTATAGGCCTCTATACCCAAGTGTTAGTAGCTAGATTTTTGCCATGTGAATGGTCGAGATCCCTTGTTTGGTGGCTCAATAACTTGGGTAGAGGTGGATATCTTGATACTCGATAGTAAGGTCATAAATGATGGTCAATCATTAGAGATTGATCATTTGTTGCTCGGGCTTTCATGATCAAATGTGGGCTTAGTCAATTTGAGTTGGGGATATTGACCTCAAGGTGGATGGGTGTTACTTTATGATGACCTTGATCACAGGTGCAGGTCGATAGTTGCTCATCGAGGATGGAGTTGATATCATGGAGTGACACTCAAGCTTTGGCTTGGAGGCTTCTTGACCTATAGTTCCAGCTCAATCACTTCAAGTCGATTGGTTGTTGATATTCAAGCTCAAAATCTTCTCAAGCTTCATTTGAGGTCAATCGTTGGCGCCTTAATAGAGAGGTTGATTAGTTGCTGCTGATAGAGATTGAAAGCTATCGAGGTATTGAGGGTACATTGATCGAGTTGTGATGATTGACCAAGATGGTCGATCATGTGGAGTTGTATCATTTGTTTCATTGTAGAGCTTAATCATTGTCAAGTACTAGTTGGTTGCTTGCACAATCTTTAGTTGTGGGTAGATCATTGAAAGTCGATCGATGTGGTCAAACTACATGGTTGATAAATGCATCTTGACTTGAGTAGAAGACATCAATTACTATAGGTATGTTACCAGGTCAATCAAGGTGATCGACCACAGTCTTGAACCAAAAATGTTGATTGGTATGATCTTGAAACATGTCCAAAATCAAATTTAGACCAGAACACTTCCCGACACCTATCAAGAGGCATCCCCTTCTCTACTCCTACCTATTGAAGGGAAGCAAACCCCCCCAGATCATGCTAGTATGGCTGTATGGAGAGACATAACTTCAAATCTACAATGGGAGTCAAGAAAAGTATCAGACTTCTAACAAATTATCATAAAATATAAATGAAGCTATTCTTATCGCAAACTACAAATCGAGATACAAAAAATGTTATTAGAGTTGCAACAAAAGTGTGATGAATAATCATTCATCAATCCACCCCTAACTTAAATGTTGCTCGTCCTCGAGTAACAAAGAATATGGATGCAAACTATATGGAATGATGTCCCTCTCTAGATTTCCCTTTGGTGCTTTAATAGCATGCCCCATGTTTTGAAGTTGATCTAACACAACCCAATGGTTATCGGCAGTTTGCTGCAAAATTATAAATATGGAACAATGAGTGATTTGTCACTGATTAGTTGAGGATTGGATCCCAAGGGGAAACTTTCTTAAGAAACATTCTAGTTTTTATCTGGTGAACTAAGCCTAACATTTAAATCTAAGATTTGATTGGGTTGTTTTAAACTAATCATGAGAAAGTAAAAGACCAAATTTAAAAGGATCAAGATTTATGATGGAAAACACTGAAGTGGAATCAAGTTTCATCACCATTAGCATCTACACATCTGTTTCATATCTAGATTCATTCAAAGATCATTGGAGTTATGCAAATCCCATCCTTTCGGCATGAGGGGTTTTCATAAGTGAATATCACCATAAGCTTGATATCTCGTTACTTACAGATGCATTCCCATTGAAAATTCTCATCAGGGAACAAATATAATCAATGTTCAAATCTCAAATGTCAAATTTCTCATGGCTAATATTAAAATAAATCACGTAGAGCATGTGATCAACCCAAAAAATACACATTAAGCATTCTAAAAATGAATCACATAAGGTACATACAAGCCATCGAATATTGAAAAAGAATTACATAATATGGTTAGTGGGGCTGGTCCTTGCACCCCAATGGAATGACTACTCCCTCAATAAGCCAAGATTAATACAATCAAGGCAGGAAGAGAACACAATCATCATCATGACTGTAGGTCAAGGTATCTCAACATGATGTGCAACATGTAGTCTCCTTCCCTTCATCCTTCTTCCAGGTATTAAGCCCAACTTATGGGTAGAGTAGGTAGGAGGACATCAACTCAATAAATATGTTGATTGATCTAGTCAAGAGGTTGATCACTTTTGAATTGCATAGGTTGATTGCTAAGGAATCAATTTCAGAGAGATCAATTGCTTGAGGTTGATTTTTTCCAAATTGAGTGTGTTTGATCTTAGGATGGTCAACAGAGCGGTCAATCACTACTGAACTTTCGAAGGTCAATTGCTCTTGGTGGAGAGGTTGATTTCTCTAGAAAATCAAAGAGGTTGACTCTCTCTAGCCATAAGAGTTTGGTACCTCTATTAGAGAGGTTGATCAATGAAGGTGAGAACAAGTCAATTACTATTTCCCTCTTGTGGATAACACTGGTATGACTTGACTGGCATATGGTCCAAAAGAGATTCTCTATAGGTATACTATGGGCATTTATAGGCCTCTATACCCAAGTGTTAGTAGCTGGATTTGTGCCATGTGAATGGTCGAGATTCCTTGATTGGTGGCTCAATAACTTGGGTAGGGGTGGATATCTTGATACGCGATAGTAAGGTCATAAATGATGGTCGATCATTAGAGATTGATCATTTGTTGCTCGAGCTTTCATGATCAAATGTGGGCTTAGTCAACTTGAGTTGGGGCTATCAACCTCAAGGTGGATGGGTGTTACTTTATGGGGACCTTGATCACGGGTGCATGTCGATAGTTGCTCATCGAGGATGGAGTTGATATCATGGAGTGACACTCAAGCTTTGGCTTGGAGGCTTCTTGACCTATAGTTCCAGCTCAATCACTTCAAGTCGATTGGTTGTTGATATTCAAGCTCAAAAGCTTCTCGAGCTTCATTTAAGGTCAATTGTTGGCACCTTAATAGAGAGGTTGATTATTTGCTACTGATAGAGATTGAAAGCTATCGAGCTATTGAGGGTACATTGATCGAGTTGTGATGATTGACCAAGATGGTCGATCATGTGGAGTTCAATCATTTGCTTCATTGTAGAGCTTAATCATTGTCAAGTACTAGTTGGTTTCTTGCACAATCTTTAGTTGTGGTGAGATCATTGAAAGTTGATCGATGTGGTCAAACTACATGGTTGATTAATGCATCTTGACTTGAGTAGAAGACATCAATTACTATAGGTCTGTTACCAGGTCAATCAAGGTGATCGACCAAAGTCTTGAACCAAAAATGTTGATTGGTATGATCTTGAAACATGTCCAAAATCAAATTCAGACCAGAACACTTCCCGACACCTCTCAAGAGGCATCCCCTTCTCTACTCCTACCTATTGAAGGGAAGACCCCCCCCAGATCATGCTAGTATGGCTGTATGGAGAGACAAAACTTCAAATCTGTAATGGGAGTCAAGAAAAGTATTAGACTTCTAAAAAATTATCATAAAATATAAATGAAGCTATTCCTATCACAAACTACAAACTGAGATACAAAATTTTTTATTAGAGTTGCAACAAAAGTGTGATGAATAATCATTCATCAATCCACCCCTAACTTAAATGTTGCTCATCCTCGAGTAACAAAGAATATGAAACAATTAACAATTTATTTTTTTCAACCCATCTGATTGCCTCATCCTTGCACATGCTGTTTGTATAACCACCGAATATGGACAAGATGTCCAACTTCCTAAGATCATTGAACACATCATTCTATATCTTCATTCCCAATTTTGCTTAACAAAGACACATTCTCACCACAATCTGCAACATTAAGCTTGTCTAAGAGTTTCATGAGGGTTCAGATAGACCCAAATAACAACAAGTATGCACATGATCCGACACTAGTGAATATGAATATAACGGTAAAGCTTAGGTTTTTGTTGTACCTTAAGATGGAAATGAAAATGAACATATGTATTGAATGAAGAATAAATCTCTCTTCTTTTTGACTCAAGATTGAATTTTATTATTGTGAATACATATATCATGACATTTTTCTTATGCACATTGGCATGTTTTATTTATTTTTGGTGATACACCCCTACCAACAAGGGGCATGGAAGAAGCGAATAGAGAAAGAAGGGAAAGTAACACCCTAGACTTAGGGTTTGGCACACTTTAATGACTTTTTATTTCTTTTAGGTGAATGGAAGTAAGAAGATAGAGGAAGAAGCATAGAAAAGGGTTTAGATCAACATGCAAATTGATTTATAATTTAGTGCATTTAGTTGTTCTCCTTGTCAGAATACACACTCAAATAATGACAAGATGGGGAGTTGAGTGGTAATTTCATAAAGTTGTTCCATTAGTCGGTAGGAAGAATGATGTGTTTGATTTCTCTTAGTTCCTATGAAACTTGCCATGTTTTCTAAGGAAACATGATCTTTGGATGCATAGGCCACGTAGGATAATTTCTATCCATTGGTTAGTTTCAAAATTGATACTTTTGAGGTGTTGTTTTGAATAAGGGGGCTTAACGATGGCATGGGTGTTAATTGAAAATTGAATCTAAGCCATCCAAATACTGGCTTTGACTATTCTAAAATAGTTTTTTTTTGAAAAAAATCACACAAAGTGCGGTGATGGAGTCTCAAGTCAGAAACATATAGGTGTGGGTTGAAAATGGAATCACACCACCCACCCTCCACCCCAAGCTTAGAAATTTTCTTGTCCCTAAGAAATCACTAAATCCAAGATGGAGGGGAGCAATCACGCTGGTTGGATCGTAAAATGTGGTTGCATTCCTATCATCAAAGCATCCTCCATATGAAATTTGAAAGAATTTATCAAAACCAAAGATTTTTGCAATGTGTTATATGATGGATGGAAAGATTATCTAAACTTGAAAATAGAAAGGTAATAATCGGGTTCCCTCAAGACAAACATATGTGTTTTACTTTGTTTCCCTGGAACATGATTTCAATTCTAGTTGATTGGTACATAAATAAAGAGAGGCGGTTCTATATTCATGTATTCCTTTGTAAGTATCTCTTCAAAAGTTGGAAATTATCTATGAACTTGCCAAACTTATCAATCCAAAGTATGAAAACACCATGCGGTAAGATGTGCCTTACAATGTATGGCCTGAATCAATGCACCATAGATTACCTAAAAAAGTCAAAGTTGTGAGTACAAACGGATTTCCAACTTGTATATCCTTCCTCTTTCAGATGGCCATCATGCCATAAATTTGTTCTCTCTTTGTAAATTTGAGGATTTTGATATGTTTTTAACTTGAGTTCATTAAGCTCTCATTATTGTAACTGCCAATTCTTTCTAGCTTCCTTTAGATCAAAATTAAACATTTTGATGGCTCACCAGGCTTTGTATTCAAATTCAATGGGGGAGGTGACATGACTTTCCATATGAATCAGAAAGGTTTGGTGCCTAGAGATGTCTTTAATGTTGTCTGTCTTGTAATCCTAGAGAGTGCCAATTATTTTGTTGGACCAATACTTCAAATTGCAGCAAATAATTTTGTTAGAATGGACTTGAGCTACTGATTTGATACCTCCACCTTCCAGCTGGTTTGAGGGTGACATGGATATGCCAGTTTATTCCTCAATAGAGATTCAAAACTTCATTCTAGAAAATGAGAACCTCTAATGCAAGGAACTCTAAAACAAGGAACATTAGTGTCCTAGAATAACTTGATAACAAGTTTTAAGTCACTAGAAATAGTGAGCATGGCCTCTACCCATTTAGAGACAGTCTATTGCTACTAAGATGAAAGCAAGGCCATATGAAGAGGGGAATGGGTCCACATAGTATACTCCCCATACATCAAAGATTTTGGCTTCTTTCTAGAGCTTTAAGGCATTTCATCTGTCTTGGTGAATTTTCAAGACCTTTAACATTTGTCACAATACAACACAAATTTATAAGCATATGTGAATATTGTTGGCAAAAGGATCCGCATTACAAGACTTTTAATGAAGTCTCATTAGAACTCAAGTGACTCCCAGTCGGACATGAGTGGCATTATCCAGGATTAATAAGCTTTCCTATTTAGGAACAACACATAGTTTGAAAAGATATGGCTCATCCCAACAATAGTGTTTGACGTAATGCATGAACTTATTCCTTGCATTACTAATGCACTCTGTATATGCATTGCAATTTTAGACAATCTCGTAGTGTGAATGATGGATCCAAGTTGGATGGAGTAGATATACCAAAATGTGATAAATTTCGTTACTTGGGTTCTATTATTCAAATAGATGGGGATGCCCAAAATGATGTTTGTCACAACATCACTGTAGGATGGTTAAAATGGAGGAGTGCAACTGGAGTAGTTTGTGATCATTAGATCTCTCTTAGGTTAAAAAGTAAGTTTTATATAACAACTATATGACTAACCATGCTTTATGGGAGTGAATGTTGGGCGGTGAAGAAACAAGGTCTCAACAAAATGAACGTGGCTGAAATGCGTATGCTAAGATGGACGTGTGGGAAGACAAGAAAAGATCACTTGAGAAATGACTATATCAAGAATAAAGTGGGGGTGGCGATATTGAGGACAAGTTATGTGAGGGATGACTCAGATGATACAGACATGTGCAACACAAACCGACTAATGCACCTATATGAAGCAATGCTATTGAGTCGAGCACAATGGAAGAAGGGGAAGGCCTAAATTAACATGGGATGAGTTATAAAGAGAGATTTTGAAACTCTACATCTCAACCAGAATATGGACCATGATAGAGCTTAATGGAAATGAAGAATCCATGTAACCGAACCCAACATAGTTGGGACTGAGGCTTAGATGATGATGATGATGATGATGATGATTACTAGTGCACTCTGGTTGAAGAATAGTTGCAGTGAGATAGTTAACAAAATTGACATACCAGGGAAAAGCAACCAAAATTTTCATGAGTTGATTTTTTGGTTGAGAGTCATTGATTATGATGGTTTTTGATTCTTGAATGTGAAGGTGAATGAAGTGATTGGTAACTACATTCTCACCAACCTTCTTCTCTTGTATCTCAAGATCAAATTATTGTAAAAGAAGGATCCACCGAGTCAGTCTAGGTTTTGCATCCTTCTTCATTAATTATTATCTTATAACTACATGATCAGTGTAAACAATTAACTTTTGAACCCACAAGGTATGATCTGAATTTATGATAAAAATACACAATTGCTATGAATTCCTTCTCTATAATTAAAAATTTCTTTGGACTATATCTATAGTCTTGGAGGCATAATAAATAACATGATTGTTCTTCTCAATGTGTTGATCCAAATGATTGTGACTAGTTTAGCGCCTGAGTAATATGGGTTGAGGTGAGATAATCCTTAAAGTTATTGAATCTCTTCATGCATTGTTTGTCAAAGTAGAGTTCAACATCTTTGAGAAATAGATCTATCATCAACTTATCCATCTTGGAAAAATCCTTGATGGATTTTCTGTAGGAACCTACATGACCTAGAAAGGCCCTCACTTCTTTCACCATGGTTGAAGGAGCGAGCTTGACGATCACTTCAATTTTTGCCTTATCAGCCTCAATTCCTCTATTGCTGACTATCTAGCATAACGCGATGCCTTCTTTCACCATAAAGTGAAAATTTTCCTAGTTGAGCATCAGTTGTGCTTCCTTACAATGTTGAAGAAGCATAGAGGGTTGCACTAGGCATGGGTCAAAATCTCCATAGATTGATAAGTCATCCATGAAAAATTCCATCATTATTTCAGTAAGCCCAATGAAGATGGCTTCCATACATGGTTCAAATGTGTCTGCCACATTACAGAGCCCAAAGGGCATTTTATGAAAGAATAAGTCCCAAAGGGACTTAGTAGAAGTAGTATTCTTTTGGTCAGTTGGGTGATTTGGGTATTGATAAAATCCATAGTAACCATCAAGACAGCTGAAATATTATTGATGAGTTAAATGCTCTAGGATCTGGTCTAGAAAGAATAAGGGGAAATGATCCTTGCACATAACTTTATTTAACTTACTTAGTTGATACACATCCTCAATCTAGTGATGGGTGAGTGTAGATGAGTTCACCCTTTTTCATTGTTCATCAAGGTGGTGCCTCCTTTCTTTGGAACAACTTGAATAGGGCTCACCCACAATGAGTAAGAAATTAGGGTAAATAATACCAAATTGAGTAGATGTTGACTTCAAAGCAATCCAATTCATTCATGTTTGGGTTCAATTTTGTGCTGGTGTTCTTCATATGGTTTGAAATCTTCCACCAGATGGATTTGTGCATGCATAGAACTTGACTCACTCCCCTGAGATCACTAATCTTATAGCCTATTGCCTTTTTCCTTTTCTTTAGTTTAGATAATATCTTGTCTTCCTTCTTAGTTGTAAGATCAACATTGACTATCACAAGGAAGACCTTCAAGTCATCTAGGAAAACATATTCTAAACCTTATGGTAGAGTTTCATATTGGGAGACTTTGGGGCTTCAACTAGTTTCTCAATTATAGTGACACATTTTGGATCTTCAAAATAGGCTTATGGATCTTTTAAAACTAGATCAAGGTGGTGTATGCACTGCTTCTCCTACTCGTCAATAGACTCACTAACCTTATGATCAATTAGATCAATCTTCAGAGATTCATTAGACTCTCTATTCTCTTTTTTGAGGAGTGCCAAAATTTCTATACAATCGCCTAGAAAAACTTCCTCATGCATGCTTGGATCCTTCATGCTGTCACCCCTAAATTCAAGGTTCCCTTTCCATAATCTTAGAAGTAGGGTCCCTGCCTTGACATCAATTAATGCTCTTGTAGTGTCTAGGAAGGGTTGGACTAAATTAAGGGTATATCTGAGGTCTTACTTTATGTCCCTGATAATAAATTCATGTGGGACATAAGAGTCCTTCTCCTTCTTGAATGTGACATCCTCAATAACCCCTATCAGGCCAGTCTTTGTAGAGCCTGCAAGCTATATTTTCATGCCAATCAGTAATAATTCTTCAAATCCTAGCCTCTTACAAAGGGTATGGGGTATAATGGAGATACTATTTAGAGTTTGACTAATCCTTTCTTGTATGTAGAGTATCCATTTTAGCATGCAATCCTAAAAGATTCTGAGTCTTTACACTTCTTTGGAATTTGATTCTAGATTAAGTCAACCATTTTTATAGCAAGCTTAACCATCTTGTACTTCTTGATTGTGTATTTCCTTATGAGGATTATGTTCAAGTATTTTAACCATGCAAGTATCTCCTCTAGGGCATCTAAGAAAGGAATGTCCACATGAAGCTTTTTCATGGCCTCCTTGAACTTCATAAAGTGAGTGCCTAGACGTGTTTGCTTTAGGCGAGCTTGGTAAGGAGGACAAAGCCTACAGTTTGGAAGATCTGGTTTGATTATGCTTTCCTTTGTTGTAACTAATTCTTGTAAATTGACATTTTCAATGTTGACGCCAACTACTGTGTCTTGAACTTTTATATTCTGATTTACTACTTGTGCCACGAATTCAATTATTATTTGATCCTGAACAATCACAAAATCATCCTTATCGATGTCTATCACAGTATCTTTAGCAGGTGTATATGAAAGGACTCTCCCTAGACGTGTAGAAATAGCTTTTCAGCTATTCTAGGTTCTTAGGGCAATTATCTGGCTAGCCTACAAAATCTCCCATAGGGGGTGGATTTAGTTGAGAGTTGAGACAATTGAGTCTCAATGGCTTTCTGGAGATCTTGTCGATTTGTAGTCATCATCTAATATTTTTCAATGGATGATGGTATATCTTGATTGGATGAAGGAGCATTCTCCTACCATCCATATAGCTGTTTTTGTTGCAAGACCTGGTTGAGGTTCCAACAATTAGGATTTCCATATGTGTGAGTTGTCGAAGTTTTCTGAACATGTAGGATTTCCATATTATAAATCTAGTATGGTTTCTATTCTGATTCATATTCTTAACCTGGGATACTATGGATGGAGTTGAGATTGTCTATTTGATTGTTTTCTCCTTGAGCCATTATGTTATTCGTTACCCCATTGTGGATAATTTGACAACTCAATGTAAACTTGTCAATGTCCTTACATTCTTTTCCTTACATTCTTCATACAACAATGTCATTGATTTGTCCTATTATTGTTGTGGTTAAATTCATCTTTCATATTTATTGAAGGATGGCTCGAGGTTGTCTTGCTTGAATTCTAGCACCTTTCAAGATTCTAAAATAGATTGGAACTAGTAGCTACTTTTTGTAATAGATGCTTTTAGCACTCCCTTTCCTATAGATCTACTTTAGTTGGCTTGAATTTCAACCCCAAGAGTCACCACCTTCCAAGAGCTTTCATAACTCTGGCACATGAAGTTTCCTCCAGATGAGGAATCTAAAAATCTTATAATAACATCAACCACACCTCTATAGAAAAACTTAGTGAGTTGATTTTCTGAGATACCATAGTGTTGACACTTGCAAAGGAGTTCCTTATACCTCTCCCAAGCTTCTGCTAAAGTTTCACAAGTGGCTTGTGTGAACTAAGTTATTTGGTCTCTTATTGTGAATGCAAGGGAAGGAGGGTAGAACTTCTTAAGGAATTCCTTTTGAAGATACACCCATGTAGTGATGGGATCACAGTTTGAAGTGTTGTACCAAATCCTTGCTCTATCTGCAAGCAAATATTTGAAAAGACTGAGTCTAATAAAATTACTATAAGCCCCATTTTTCTTAGGAACTACATATATGTCTAAAAACTTGTGAATGTGCTCTTGACAATCCTCCCCTTATCTTCTTGAAAAATAATTGTTTTGTAACAATGTAATTTAATGTAACCTTATTCAAACCGAGTGACATTTATAGGGGGTGGCATAGTAGGGTGGTGAACATTTGTAGCCTTAGGGATTGAGAACTCCCTAAGCTCTTTTTGTCACTTGGCCTTCTATGTGGTAGCTTGGGCTGCACAGATTTCCTCTTATACAACAATACATGATTCTTGCGTAAGTCTCTCTCTCTATGTGTTGCACTCCCAAGTTTCACCCATTGCACAATCTCTTCCTCATCCATTCTGGGTCTACCTTTTTTATTCAAATGATGAAAAGTTCATTACCTTAGGATCAAAACTCGATGCAAGGCCGACGTTTAATGGATCTTCACATGCACAAATTGGTGGTACCTAAGATGGAAAGATCTTCCACAAGTTAGCTAGATATAGGAAAATTAAAATCAAGTAAATATGAAATAAAAAGAATGGTAATAGAAAAATACAAAAAATCTTAATAAATCTAGAATAGACTAGACAATTTCCCTGGCCTTGACAACAATGCTAGAATTTTATGTGGAGATTATCACACTAAACAAATTCACCTAGAGAAGAATCCCTAAGATATTTACTAAACCAAATATGCAATAATACCACCCATAAGAAGACGTGTCTTATAGAAATATGGTTGATAATTCAATCCCAAGGGGAAACCTTTTTAAGAAAGTTGCTAGTTTTTATCCACTTTAACTATGACTAATATTAAAAACCAAGATTCGATCGGGTTGGATTAAACTAATGCAAGAAAGTAAAAACTTGATTTTAAAGAATATCTAGATTAGTGATGGTAAACACTGGGGGTGTAATTAGTTTTCACCACCACTACTCACATCTACACATCTATCTCATATCCATACTTGTACACATATTTAATTTGAGTTATGCAAACCCCATTCTTCAACATAAGGGATTTTTATAAGTGATTATCTAATGCGATGATTTTGAGTCGCATTTATAGACATGTTTCATATGTGTTTTATGCTGTAATTAGTCATTTTTATGGTTAATATTGCATAATTCATCCACTTTGGTCTTTGCTACTATTTTATGTCAAATCCCCTTTAATTCATCGTTTTGAGCATTAATTGTCAAAATATTATTATTTGTGTGAATTTATGTGGTCTCGTGTTTGAATTTCAGAGAAAACAAGTATCTGCTTCCGTCGATACCATCGACGGAAGTCGATATCATCGACCGGACCGCAGGTTGCCAGCCGCGAGTATCAGCAAAGAGTCGATACTATCGACAGGGATGTCGATGGTATCGAGCTATCATCAGGTTGCTGGCGAGAAAGCAGTCGATAGTATCAACACCAAGTCGATACCATCGACGCACGGAGGCTACAGCGATGCAAAACGACAAACTGACGCCTAAAGGAAGTCAATACCATCGACCTGCGTCGATGGTATCGAGATGATGTCGGGCACGACAAAGGAAGGGTTTGCAATCGGCCGCTACTACAGCGGGTCGATACCATCGACTCGCGTCGATGGTATCGACACCGTAGGATATGAGTTGGCTTCCTAATGATCTCAATCGGATGGCTACGGTTAATTAGCGACCTAATGACTGAGATATACCTAATGACGACCACCCAGATAAGAAAGGAGACCGGATTGGCCATTGCACGAGTACCGAGGAGCGGTAGAAAGGAGAACGGAGGCTAGAAGCTCATACCAGTTGATCCGGAGGCCGAAGGAGACAGATTCCACCACCGAGAGGCGGTAGAGCACGCATTCTACACCGATGATCAACCGGTTCTTCTCCGTTCAGGGGTTTTCCCTTTCATTCCACATTTTTCACATGTTTTCCCCTATTTATACCATGTACTTGTGTGAGATGAACATGCGAGGCTAATCCCCTTTATCTTTAGGACCGGGAGTAGCCCGGAGATTCTTTGTATGACGATTTTATAATAGTAATTCATATCTTATCTCTTAAATCCGTGGTATAGTTTTGTGTTCCCAATATATTGTTATGCTTGATCACCATAATAATAACCTAATGCCCTTAATCACTTTGAAAGAAGGATTAACGGCTGAAAAGAGACGGAATTTACATTAATTGACAAATCCCTTGAACAAGGTGGTGTAAGATTAATGGTGGATACTGAGAGATCGTTCATAATGCACCTAGTTTAGGGTATAGGTTACTACGACGATGGAACCGACCTAAACATAGGTAGTGAATTGCACCACGACAGTGGGAAATTCTGTTTTCAGGACACTACCCGGATAGAGAGATATAATTGAGTAGCTATATAGAATTTAATGCAATGAAAACCCGCGGTGAAACCGCAATCCTAAAGATACCCTTTTGAATTGATTAAATCAACATTTAATCGATTGCTTGTTTTGTTTTGTTTTTATTTTTCTTTTATTTTTAACAACAACTCTCAACTTGTTAATCGGCTTAGCTGATCGGAGTAGTTATTAGGAGTCCCCGACGATTGCACGTATCCCTGAGTTCGACTCAGGCCTCACAAAGGCCTGTACTACTCGACGCGTTCACTTGCGTTTATACGCACGGTAAAATTACATCAAGTTTTTGGTGCCGTTGCCGGGGATACGGAAATTTGTTGGCACTTCGAGTGCTGTGAGCGGCCACTCTAGGCCACCTTTTTATTCTTTTTATTTTTATCATTCCAAGAATTCATAGTCTATTTTCTAAATATTTTTAATTGTCAAGCACCGTACTAAATTTAATCTTTCTATTTTCAGGTACTGTGCATGGTGCAGACGCGTAGTACTGACTACACAGGTCGCACACCTGAGGTTCCGCTACTGACAGGACCTGAAGACGAGGATGGGTATAATCAAGATCATCTAGACGATATAGATTCTGAACCCGAGGAACAACCAGAGATGGAGGACGAGCCACCGACCATATGGGAGAAGATCAAGGCTTCTTCCGCATCCGCATCAAAAGGGCCTATAAAGAAGCAAGCGCTGAATATACCTACTTATAAGATTGATCCGACTTTGATAAATTTGGTGAAGTCCAATGCTTTTCATGGGCTCAAGAATGAGGACCCCGTCACGCACATAAGCTAGTTTGTTGAGAACTGTGACATGGTTAAAATCGATAGGTTTCCACACGATGCACTGTATCTTAATCTTTTCCCGAGTTCATTGGCAGGAGCCGCGTGAGAATGGTTACACAATTTAGATGATGAGTTTGTGGAGTCCTGGGACCATATGGTGGAGGTTTTCTTTGAGAGGTTCTTTCCTCCTGAGAAGACCAACGACATGATCAGGAAGATTCATAACTTTACCCAACAGGCAGGTGAGACATATTCTGAGACCTGGGAGAGGTTTCAGGTCATGCTGAGACGGTGCCCGCATCACGGGCTGGATAAAGAAACACAAGTAAAGATTTTCTATTTTGCTCTCTCTGAGCACGATAGGAGCAACCTTGATTCAGCTGGGTCAGGATTCTTTTTGAACAACACGGACACCAGGTGTTGGGAGATATTAAAGAACATGGCTAGGAAACAATCATGGGGTGAAAGAGGCACCGTGGAGCAGGTTCGAGTGGCAGGAGAATCAAAAGTGATAAAGAATCTAAATGAGAAGATGGATCTTCTCGCAAAGAAACTGCTAGCAAAGGAGGATGATGCATCTGAGGATGAGGAAGCCCAAGTCAAATTCATGCAACAACAGGGCTACAGAAACAATGACTATGCATGGAGGAGAGACAAAAAGTTCTCCTGGAAGGATCCTAATAATTTCCAACAAGATCCAGAGACAAAGCCACAACCGAGAGCTGAGGATAAGAGCACCGAATTACTTAGTCAAATGGTGTAGCAAAATCAAGAAATGATGGCTATGTTTGGTAAGCAATTGCAATCTCAAGGTGATATTTTAACCAAATTTGGGCAGCCGCTACAAAGCCATGGAGCACAGATGCGGGCATTGGAAACCACCGTGGCTCAGATTTCAAGTGAAGTGGCGGCCATCAAGCACGCCAACCAGCAGAAACCAGCCGAGAATGCAAATGTGGCCCAAACACACCATCAAGTGAAGTACATGTCTGTGGTAAGAAATGAGGAGGAATCCCAGGTGTCAGAAGCAAAAGATCAAAGCAAAATGAGGTTTGATACAGGAGAAACACCGACGATACCGTATCCTCGCAGCTATTATGGACTGCCGGGCGGAAGCCCTCTTTTCAGGAAATCCCACCAAGGACCCATTCTAGTTGCGTCCCCGCCTAGCCAAGATGAGCAAGTTAAGGCTGCCTGTCATAGTGCGGATACATCTACTGCGAGAGAAGAGCCACAACAAATGATACATGTTGATGATGTTCCGACAAAGCCTATGCCAGAGGGAGTCATTGAAGCAAGCTTAGGGGAGCAGGCCCTGAAAAGCCCATATGTGCCACCCCACAAGCATGGTAATGCGGTAGTGGAGTCAAATTTGGACAACTCAAAGCCGAAGAAGGAGCACAGACATTATAGAAAATTTTTGGAGATATTCAGAAAACTGCATATCAACATTCCGTTGGTAGAAATGATTGAGAAGGTTCCCGCCTATGGGAGATTTATTAAAGAAATAATCAACAAAAAGAGGCGGATCAAAGATACTGATGTGTGTAGGATGAATGAAATGGTAAGCTCAATGATCCTTGGGAGTTTACCAGAGAAGAAGAAAGACCCGGGGAGCTTCTATATTCCATGTTCAATAGGTGATCAACACTTCCCACGAGCTCAATGTGATTCGGGTGTGAGCATAAATCTCATGCCGTTGCCCACATTTCAGAAGCTCGGGTTACACGACATAAAGAAATCAGTGACAACTATTGAATTAGCAGATGGATCTATTGTAAGGACACATGGCGTTTGTGAGAATGTTCTTGTCAAAGTGGACAAATTCATTTTTCCTGTGGACTTTGTAATCATGGACATGCTGCAGCTTGAGAGTTGCGAGATGCTATTAGGGAGGCCGTTTCAAGCAACGACCGATGTAGTGACTGCAATAGGGAGAGGTACACTGACGTTGGGAATTGGTCAAGATCACGTGGAGTTCAAGTTGCCGCACGATCCTTTGCACCTTCTCCAAGGTACCAAGTTGATAAAAATGCCAAAAGTCATCTAGCCTAAGACGTTAAATAAGGGCGCTTGTTGGGAGTCAACCCAACCATTGGTACCTCAGTTTAGTTCATTTACATTCGTAGTTTAATTTGTTTTTACTTAGTTTTTAGTATAAAAAAGATACCGTGATCGGTTTGTTCTTTGTGCAGGCTGAGGCAGAGTCGATACCATCGACACACTGGTCGATGGTATCGACCATGGAACAGGTTGACGACTGTAGATTTCGCACTGTGTCGATACCATCGACGGCCTTGTCGATGGTATGGACAGACCTACAGGCAGATTGAAAAATAAAGGTCGATGGTATTGACATGCCAGTCGATACCATCAAGATCTCTGGAGATTTACAGAAGAAATTGACTCAGAAAAGTCGATACCATCGACGGGCGTGTCGATGGTATCGACACCTTCAAGTGAAAAAGGCGGCGGCCGGTCTCGCGAGGATTTACCCTAATCAGAAAAGTCGATACTATCGACTCTCGTCGATGGTATTGACCATCCACGTCACCGATCCACGTGAACAAATTACCGGCGATCGCGGCATCCACGTCATCGATCCGGGTGAAGCGTCGATACCATCGACCCATGTCGATGGTATCAACATGTCAGCAATCCGGGTTTCAAGATCCAGCCATCGACAACCGTCGATACTCGCGATGGGGGCAGATAGCATCGACTAGTGTCGATACCATCGACTCGCGTCGATGGTATCGATGGGCCAATAGTGGCACCGGCGAAGTCTATTTAAGGAGATTCATTACGTTAGTTGACGTCACACCTTCAGAGCGATCTTCTACTTTTGTGCCGAGCACTCCCCCGAGCCGTCCAAGCCCGACGACGAGCATCACCGAGAGAAGTTCTTCATCGAGCGGGGATTCACCTCTCCGATCTTCACCGAGCTCCCGTTCTATTCCTCTTTCTTTCGCAAAGATGGTGCGTACAGCGGGTGCATCCTCTTCACATGCGCCGCCCATGGAGATTCCGGTGTTTGTTCCTCCTCGTCCTCACTCTATTACACGCCCGCGACTGATTCATCCATCTGCGGAGGTGAAGAAGGTGTACGAGGAGCTGTTGAAGCGCAAGATCGATCCCACGCGATATGTCGAACGGAACCTGATGCGCGACTTGGGTTTCACAGACAATCTTGCCTATGTCCTAAAAGGGCAAGTGTAGGAGACTGACAGAGACGAAGGGGAGGTCCAGTATCATGCTGAGGGCCATCCATTCTTCGGGGAGTGGCCAACCTACAAGGAACTCGTGGCGGAGTTCATGGCGTCACTCGATATCAACGTGCTGCCAAACGATGTGATTGCTTCTGACAGAGAATGGAGAAAAGGGAGGGTGTCATTCAGGCTTTTCAACAATAATTACACCCTCACCCTCGACCAGTTTAATTCCATTTATAACTGGAATCACCACGACCATCAGCACCGGCGGCCGGACAACCGCACCAACTACGACGCCATCTTTGCCGAGCTGGTGACAGTGCCGCCGGGCAAAGCTGTGAACTACCACAACGCGGCGGTAGCAGAATTTGAGCACCCTTTCGTGAGGGTTCTTCACTGCATGCTCTACACCACCCTATTCGGCCGTGGTGATCTACCTCTCAGCAAATTCCAAGAGGTGGATTTGTTCTTCTTGTACAAATTATTGAAGCGGGAGGAGTGCAACTGGGGCGCGTTCTTCTTGACGCGTGTGATGGCAATGAAGCGGAGTATGAGAAAAGCGCCAATTCATTTTGGAGGGCTGATCATACCATTGGCTATCTATCTTGGGCTGGATCTTTCTCAGCTTACTTCCCTATCTACTAGGAGCAAGGTCAACCTCCAGCATCTTCACCGGTCCAATCTCCTACTTCTTCGAGATGGTTTTGCGTATGCGCACTGCCACGTCAACCATGCATACCAAGAATGCTCGTTGCCTGATGAGGTCTTCAATATCGAGGGTGCTCAACATTTTCGGTGGCCAATCATAGCCATTGATGACTCCGATGAAGACGGCGGCAATGACGGTGGTGACGACGGAAATGACGGCGAGGCTGAGGAGGAATAGGAGGCATTCACACCTCTTCGGGCACGAGTGGCACCATGGAAGCATCCTCGGATGCATCCAGGTGCATCTTCATCATCACATCCTCCACCGATGCCCCAGTACGATCCGACATTCCAGGGGCAGTCCCCGTCTTGGGACCCTACGGCGTCGCAGTACCCGCCTCCACCACCACAGGAGTGATCCGGTATCACTGTTCCAATCTTTAAGTTTGTTTTTGACTATGAGGCCATAGTCGAATTCAAGCTTAGGGGGGTAGTTGGAACAACTTTATCTTTTACTGTTTTTAGTTTTCAACTTTATTGTTTCTGTTCTTGTTATTTGTTTCTTGCATTTTTAGTTTTTATAGGATCCACATGCTATCTAGTGTAATCGTGGATGTCGTAAAGTTTGTGTCATCTCATTAATTGTGCATGGGAAAATCAAGGGAAATTTAAAATTTTTGTGTGTTTGGAAAGCTTGTCTTGTTTAACCTTGGGCACATATCCTACGAAAATGATTGGTTTTGTCAACTTTAAAACTAAATTTCACAACTGTACTCCTAATGATTCATGAAAGTGGACAAAAATGGTTGTTTGAGCCTAAACTGACCAAATGGTAATGAGACTCTAATTGGATGTAAGAGAGAGAAATCTCTTAACTACTACACAGGTTAGTAAGGAGGGACACATAATATCTTTCTAAGGTTTAATCATCTAGTCTTGTGATCTTTTCACCTCTTTACTTTTCACAATCCACCACAAGAATTGGAAGTATGCTACAGTTTTAACCTCTTTGACTGCATTGCACGTAGATAGGGCTTGCATTAATTCTTTTTCCATATGTTTTGCATAAAAAGAAAGAAAAAATGAGAATAGTGATACATGCACATTACCCTTAGGTGCATGCCATGTAGTTGCATTCATAATTTTTCATGCATAAAGTATATCATGTATCTCAATTTTTCTCCAATGGTTAATGAAATTGTTCCATACCTTCTAAATAGTGCAAATTTTTGAGTATGAAGAAAATAAGCCCAATAAAATATTCATTATCAATTATGGATATAAGGGTTTGAAAAAAAAAGAGAAAAATCCGAAAAATCGGCATAATGAAAAAAAGAAGAAAAGAGTTATGTAGAAACAACAAGAATAAGAAGGAGAAAGGAACATAATATCACCTGCATTTCGAGATAATTGAGTACATGATGTAGCTTAATTAGTTGTCCATTTCATTTTTAGATGGATGGTTAGTACATGCATCATTCCACCCAATTTTAGGCATTAGGGCATTTTTCATGTGCATTTTCATCATTTAGGACATTTTTGTTTTATGCATGTTGAAACTGTGTAATACTTCCACTTTCTTCCATGAACCACCCATCTTCATCCACCCGTTGCTCGGATTGGTAGGCCACCGTGAATTTCTCCTCACTAAGGTATATTAGGAGAACTGCTTCCATGTAGATGGTAGTTAGGGCAAGCAACGTAGTATAGGAGATCACAAGATGCACCAAGTATGAACTGGCAAGTTTTATTATGTTAACTACCTTATGTGATAGTGTTCATCAGTTTGAGGTCAATTTCTTTTATGGATGATTACTGTCACCTTTAGGGTAATTACCGTTCCGTGGTTAGAGAGGGCCGGTATGTGAATGTCCAGTGGGAGTCATATGGGATGTTGGTTGTGGTGTGTTGTTCTTCAGTTGACATTAGCAATTCTATTCTAAGGATTAGTTGCTCGAGGGCGAGCAACGTTCAAGCTTAGGGGAGTTTGATGCGATGATTTTGAGTCGCATTTATAGACCTGTTTTATATGTGTTTTATGCTGTAATTAGTCATTTTTATGGTTAATATTGCATAATTCATCCACTTTGGTCTTTGCTATTATTTTATGTCAAATCCCCTTTAATTCATCGTTTTGAGCATTAATTGTCAAAATATTATTATTTGTGTGAATTTATGTGGTCTCGTGTTTGAATTTCAGAGAAAACAAGTATCTGCTTCCGTTGATACCATCGACGGAAGTCGATACCATCGACCGGACCGCAGGTTGCCAGCCGCGAGTATCAACAAAGAGTCGATACTATTGACAGGTATGTCGATGGTATCGAGCTATCATCAGGTTGCTGGCGAGAAAGCAGTCGATAGTATCGACATCAAGTCGATACCATCGACGCACGGAGGTTACAACGATGCAAAACGACAAACCGACGCCTAAAGGAAGTCGATACCATTGACCCGCGTCGATGGTATCGAGATGATGTCGGGCGTGACAAAGGAAGGGTTTGCAATTGGCCGCTACTACAGCGGGTCGATACCATCGACTCTCGCCGATGGTATCGACACTGTAGGATATGAGTTGGCTTCCTAATGATCTCAATCGGATGGCTACGGTTAATTAGCGACCTAATGACCAAGATATACCTAATCACGGCCGCCCAGACAAGAAAGGAGATCAGATTAGCCATTACACGAGTACTGAGGAGCGGTAGAAAGGAGAACAGAGGCTAGAAGCTCATACCAGTTGATCTGGAGGCCGAAGGAGACAGATTCCACCACCGAGAGGTGGTAGAGCATGCATTCTACACCGAGGATCAATTGGTTCTTCTCCGTTCAGGGGTTTTCCCTTTCATTCCACGTTTTTCACATGTTTTCCCCTATTTCTACCATGTACTTGTGTGAGATGAATATGCAGGGCTAATCCCCTTTATCTTTTGGACCAGGAGTAGCCCGGGGATTCTTTGTATGATGATTTTATAATAGTAATTCATATATTATCTCTTAAATCTGTGGTATAGTTTTGTGTTCCCAATATATTGTTATGCTTGATCACCATAATAATAACCTAATGCCCTTAATCACTTTGAAAGAAGGATTAACGACTGAAAAGAGACGAAATTTACATTAATTGACAAATCCCTTGAATAAGGCGGTGTAAGATTAATGGTGGATACTGAGAGATCATTCATAATGCACCTAGTTTAGGGTATATGTTACTACGACGGTGGAACCGACCTAAACGTAGGTAGTGAATTGCACCACGACAGTGGGCAATTATGTTTTCAGGCCACTACCCGAATAGAGAGATAAAATTGAGTAGCTATATAGAATTTAATGCAATGAAAACCCACGGTGAAACCGCAATCCTAAAGATACCCTTTTGAATTGATTAAATCAACATTTAATCGATTGCTTGTTTTGTTTTGTTTTTATTTTTCTTTTATTTTTAACAACAACTCTCAACTTGTGAATCGGCTTAGCTGATCACGAGTAGTTAGTAGGAGTCCCCAACGATTGCACGTATCCCTGAGTTCGACTCGGGCCTCACAAAGGCCTGTACTACTCGACGCATTCACTTGCGTTTATACGCACGCTAAACTTGCGTCAATATCACTGTAAGCTCAATGTCTTGTTACTTATTGATCCCATATTCACTACTCTAGAGACTTTCCAAATGAAGAGGGCATCAATCGAATCTAATTGATATATAGATCTCAAACATCAAAGTTCTCTCAACCTAAGATAATAATAAATCACACAGAGAGGGTGATCAATCCACAAAACATGCGTTGAGCGAGTAGAAATGAATTAAATGAGGTTCATACAAGCCATAGAACACAAAAAAGAATTTTGGAATATGGGTAACAAGGATAGTCCCCACACTCTAGTGTAAGGACTAGTCCCTTGACATGGACAGATTAAAATAACGCATGGAGGAAGATGACACAATCATGGTCATGATTGTAGGTAGAGGTAGCTCGACGTGATGTGCAAAGTGAAAACTCCTTCCCTTCTTTCTTCTTTCAGGTACTAACCCTGACTTATGGTTGGAGTAGGTTGGCGGATAACAACTTGATCAAGATGTCAATAGATCTAGAGAAGAGGCCAATTATTTCATCAATTATATAGGTCTATTACCAAGGAATCCATCTCAAAGAGATCGATCGCTCGAGGTCGATTGCTATGGAATTGTGGATTGTCAATCATAGGATAGTTGGATGAGGTGGCAATTGCTATTGAACTATAGGAGGTCGGTCATTCCCTATTTGTGGAGAGGTTTATTTCTCTTGACAATGAAGTAGGTCGATCACTTTCGAACCATAAGAGGTCATTCCCTCTTGTTATAGAGGTTGATTTCTCAAAGTGAGCACATGTAGATCACTCTTCCCCTACCATGGAGAATGTTGGTATGACTTGACTTGCGTGGGGTCCAAGAGAGATAGTCTGCATGTGTATGACAATATTTATAAGCCTCCATACCTAGGTGTCAATAGCATGATCTATGCCAATTGGACTATCGAGATCCCCTGCCTGGCGACTAAGAAACCTGGGAAGAGGGTGATAACTTGATGCTTGATAGCGAGGTTGTACATGATGTTCGATCATCAGATCTTGATCATTTACTGCTAGATCTTATAATCGAGCATGGGCTTGGTCAAGTTAAGGGGGAATATGACCTCAAGGTCGATGGGTGTTACTTTATCGAACCATGATCATAGGTGCATGTCAACATCTTCTCATCAAGGATGTAGTTGATTGCATGGAGTGATACTTGAGCATTTGATTGGAGGTTGCTTGACCTAAAATTATAGGTCAACCATGTCAGATGAATTGGTTATTGATGCTTGAGTTAAAAAGCTACTTGACCTTCATTTTAGGTCAATCATTGGCACTCAAGAAATGAGGTTGATTAGTGGATGCTACTAGAGATCAAAATCTATTGAGCAACTAAGGGTACATTGATCTAGTGGTGATGGTCGATCATGTGTATTTCACTCATTTGCTTTGTTGCAGATATTGATCATCATAATATAGCTAGTTGGTTTCTTGCTCAATCTTTAGTTGAGGGTCCACAATTGGTAGTCGATCATATTGGTTGATCATTGTGGTGGACCAATGTAACTTGATTGTTGAAACCTTAATAGAAGACATTGATTACTTGGGGTCAGTTACTGGGTGACCATGGTCTTGAACTGAAAATGTTGATTGATATGCCCTATAAACATGCCAAAAATTTGTTTTGGTCCACGACATTTCCCCACACCTCACGAGAGGCATCCCCCTTCTTGACTCCTGCATGCCGAAGGGCAGTGGGACAACTAGATCATGTTGGTATGACTGATATGTATAAATCTCCAAATCTACATAGGGAGTCAAGAAAACTATCAATTTCCTAACAAATTATCATAAGATCTGAATAGAACTAAATGAAAACTACAAATATAGATGCAAAAAATGGTCTAATAGTTGTAAGAAAGGTGTGGTGGATATTCATTCATGAATATACTACTTTGGCTTGGTTATTGTGTGCAAATCATTATACAATGCTACCGACTCAATTTTGTGCCATGATTACCAGCAACAATGAGCTACAATTACATGCTTCCACTTGATTGAACCTTGTTCTACCATAATACAATTTATTTAGTTTCTATTTCGTTATATTTGTTATTGAATTATTCATGTAATCACCTAATTCCAGTAACTGCATGATATATGACCTAGAAATTGGATTCTAGGGTAGTTTTTGGATAAACACATGAGGATTTCAATTTTTATTCTTCATTGCAATAATTATAAAACAAAATTGATAAAACAAATCCATATTTACAACTAAAATATATGATATTTGTATGAAAGTTTCCCTATTGCCAATTTTAACACTTTTTTACAACTTTTGGCATATTGTAATCACTTGGTGGGATCTCTTGATGGAAATTTCTATACATGTTTCTTACTATTAAGATGGTGATTTAGAAGTTTGTGATGGCTTTTGAGCCTAATTCTTGACATGGTCAATGTGTGGTTGAAAGATGGAAATTTAATTTATAAATATGCATGATGGATAAGTTCAAGTTTTCTTTATGTCTAATACCTTGGTTGCTTAAATCTTAGTACAAAGATATAAATTTTTGTTTAAGTTCCACGATAGAAAAATAACTAAACAAATTAAAAAGTGAATCGATAATTATATAGTTTCCCTATACACAATGGAGCTTCTAAAATGTTGAGAAGTTGGGGGAGGAAAACGAGCATTTTTGTGATTAATATTAGATCAAAAGGTTCCAAAACTCATATACTATCGAGTATATCAATACTATTGAGAACTAGTATGAGGTATGGTCCCAAGATGCCCTAAATTCATTGTCTTACTAGTTTGGTCAAGGATAAATCTTCTATTGTTATATGCCAGTCATTCCAATGTGATTGTGTATATTTCATGTGGTATATAGAGGTATCATTTCCTGAATTCTTAGGATGGACCTGATGTCTATGTAGGTTGCATGCCGTTAAGACCATACTTTTTTTAATCACATTGAATAAGACATGGTCAAATCTTAGTGAGATTGTATAGTCCTAATATTAGTGGGATAAGGAACTTCAAAACCATTGTCTAGTAATTTTAAAGATACATTATTCAAGGATTAGTACTAAAACTTCTGAGTAAGTTGTATATCTTAACTTGAGTATCCTTACTTTATGATTTATATACTGTGCTCTATGCTATATAAATGTTTTCTTTTTATGTATAACTTCTAGATCTAAAGTTATATATATTGCATACTCCGGTCGCTTTTCAGATGCTTTATCTCTTATTTGGACTTTGCACATAGAATTTCTAGATCTAAAGTGTCTATATATATTGCATACTGTGGTCCATTTTCAAATGCTTTATCTCTTTGTAATTTGTATATAGAAATTTTGGATCTAAAGCATATATATATATATATATATATATATATATATAGCATACTCTGGTCTTACTCCCCCCTTTCATTATCCATTTTAAGATCTAATCATATTTCCCATGATATCTTCTAGTGAGGAGTCTCCTTACCTGAGGCATTAGTAGTTGATGGCGGGGATCTTATATTTTTTGGTGTTCTGGTGTTTCCATGTACACTTAGACCTGGATAGGGTGTCTTACTTTTTGATGTATTTAGAACTCAACCTTTCATCACGTTGTTGTATATATATATTCATCTATTATAAGTATATAATAGGAATATCATTTGTATGATAGTAGTGTCTTTGGCCACCTAAGAAGCAATCTATAAAATCCTGGTGATTCGTGATATGATGGGTCTTGATGTGTTTTATCATAAGCAAATCTTGTTGGATCTTTGTAATTGTTCTTTAATTTATGGCGATTGATTGGATTGTTTCAATTTTAGTTTTCTTTCATGTGCCCATTCAAGCTTGGGCATGATTTTGCATTGATACAAAAGTCATGTGATACATATATTGTTCTCACTAAATATATACTACCCTCACCTCAATATGTACATCCATACTCCCATTTAAACTCCCTGAATCTGACTCTCTTTTGGCATCCTTTGGATATACTAGTACTTGATAAATATAAGATGTTAGTAGGACCAAACATATGCATATTTTGTTAATAAGTTGGCAAAGATAAATTGTTGTAGTGTTTTCTCTTATCAAGTATCATGTTTACCCCCACACTTCATATATTGTTCTCACTAAATATACACTACCCTCACCTAAATATGTACACCCAAGGATAAATTCCATTTATCATAGGAAACAACCACCAAATAAGAATTAAATTAGATAATTGATTTAGATGCCATCATTTTGAATGTCTAAAGATATATAATTAGATAAACGTTTGAAGATCATCATATTAAGACCGATTTACTCAATCAATCTGGAAACATAGACTAGTGTTATTTGAACATAGACATATAAAATTAGTGGGAACTTTGTAAGACCCTTAAAGACAACGTTTTTGGAAATAATATTTAGCTTCTCGTTGGAAAAGGACAACATGCTACACTAAGTAGAGGAACAACATAAATGATAAAAGATAAACAAAGTTCATCATAGACCTAATGTATGTGTTGTATAAATATTTTTTTTAAATGATTCCTTTTATTAATATTAGGATACTTTTTACTTGTATATATTTATAGTATGCATGTAACAATTGTATCTTATAATTCTTGAGTTAAAACCATGGAAAGCCTTCTAGTTCCTTGCATCTCATTGTTATCTTTAGAATTTATATTTCTTTTATATTATATGTTAAATTTAACCAAATTTTGGAACCAGTATGATACACTCTATAGCAATATTAGGTACTAAAAAGGGAATACTTAAAATAAGCACAAAGGGAACACTACAACCTTATACTAAAGAGAGCACAAAGGAGGAACACTTTTTAGGCCAAGATTTCATGTATAAGTTGATACTCCTTCAAAATACAACTACTTAAAAAGGTGACATAATCTCAATCTTTTGTTACATAATAGGTGGTATTTCATGTGTAACTTTAGGATCAATACCACAAAGCACATGATTAGCTAGTAGAATTAAACTATATGGTGATTACAATAAAAAATTAGTATGCTTATGTAATGAATCTTGATAGATTGAGTTGGTCAAGTATTGATGTCTAATTACAATATTAAGTGATACTAACAAATGAATTAGGCTAACTTGATACAATGAGGAATATCAATTCGCGTTCCTGGTTCCAACTTTTTGAATATATGGCTTCTCTATTAACAAAAAAATAGGGTTGTAACACCCTAATTATTATCATTATATGATTATATAGAAATTTAAAATTATTGAAAAGGCTCCATTTAATGTAACTAGTCTTTGCTTGCATTGTATTGGGACCAATTTGAGTATTGAGAATTTCTTAAGGCACAACTATAAAAGTATAATTGACATGTAGTATAATTGTGATTAATTTAGTTACCTGTTATATTTATGATACATGAATCGGTAGACAACTATATAACACTAGAATTTCTTATTTAATTCTAGAATGCTAATCCTATAACATGAGATAATTTTGGAATGACTATTGTTCACGAGTTGGTTCAAAATAAGACAAGAAAGTGGCTAGATATATTACCATCAATCCAGTGGAGATACTGTCATTTTGGGGGTTTGTCTTCTACCTCTCTAAAAATTAGGAAGTTATTTTTACTAAACGCCTTTCCTTTTTCTTAAATTCTAGAATAACCCCGAGGTTTTAGAAAATATGAGGGAATTCCCTAATGTAAAATTCTAGGCTTTTCCCTTCCTGATCTTAAGGGACCAAGCTAAGATTAGCTCAACATATTAGCTATTTATATTAAAGTGAACCACATACAACACAAAACTACGCATGCACAAGAACAATCACCAACCTCAAAACAATACACAAAATGCACACACACATACATACATACATGCATGCATGCATACATACATACATACATACATACATACATACATACATACATACATACATACATACATACATACATACATACATACATACATACATACATACATACATACATGCATACATACATACATACATACATACATACATACATACATACATACATACATACATACATACATACATACATACATACATACATACATACATACATACATACATACATACATACATACATACATACATACATACATACATACAGCCGACAAGGAGTGGCTCAAGTGGTCAAGCACGATGTCTCCTCACGAAGGGACCCAGGTTCGAATCCCAACTGCTGCCTTGATTTACAACCCTCCCAGGCGTTCAGCCTCCACCATAGGCATGGGAGAGGGGGAGATAAATATTTCTCTCTTAATCCCATACATACATACATACATACATACATACAAACAATACAAAAAATGCATACACACATACATACATACATACACTATACAGCGACCACCTAGGGTTTCAGGCGACTATGACGATCAAGGCGGTGACCAAGAGGGTGATTGCACCCTAAATGGCGGGGAGCCTCATCTACTTCACAATGGAGAACCCTAACAAGAAGGCTTGGACGCAAGTCCTCTCGGGGTTAGACCAGTTCAAGATCAAGCATACATATGAACCGTCAGTGATTGAAGATGGGAAACATTTCGTCACCATTGATGAAGAGACATACAAGCCATGGAGAAGACCTGGGAGCACACGATCTCGGTATATCTCATGGGAAAGAGACCCTACTACTATCACTTCCTGTATTGGATCAAGCGTGTATGGAAACCTAAAGGAGGTTTCAATCTCTACTCAAAACTTGATAGTTTCTTTATCGTGCGTTTCAACAATGGCGAGGACAAGAATGCAGTCATCAACAATGGACCACATTGGTTTGATGATCGACTTGTGGTGGTGAAGGAAATCACACTAGTGATGATCTGAAGAAAGACCAATTTAGCTCGATTCCGGTCTAGATAAAAATCCTGAGCATGGTATGTAACTGGTATGAAAAGGCGATGGGGATCCTTGCCTCTAGTGTGGGTAAACTTCTGAGGGTGGACCTTTGTTCAATCCACCAAGAGTCCTAGGAGAGGCAAAGGCTCTCGTCAAGATTCAAGCAGAGGAGGACCCTCGCAAAGAGATATGGGTCAATCTACCTAAGAAAGACCCGATACCTGTTGAAATTGTGTATCAACACATTTCGAAGAAGTGCCATGAGTGTAAGGTCTTTGGTCATGATGAACATGACTGTCCCCTTCACCCTAAGGAGAAAGAAGTGATATAGAAAGATAAAACTAAATGGGTTCCTATAAGGAAGAGAAAGTCACCCAAACCTTCTACCCCTAAGGAAGCTACAAATAATGTAGACAAAGTCTCAATGAGCAACAAATATGAGCAACTTGATGCTAAAGATGAGGCTGTTGATATTAGCAAAGAGCATGAAGTGAATGAAGACCAGGCTCAAAAGGAAACTATAAGTAGGGGGACTGAAGTGGTGAACTCCAGTAAAAAGAAAACTCAAGGCTCCAACAATACTGGAGGTAGCCCTAGGGTGCCCGAGGCACGTAAAACTCGACCATCCAACAAGGATCATTAATGGCCTTATTCATGGCTAATGTCTGTGGTGCTGGAAAACCACAAAAGAGGAGGAAGGTGAAGGAAGTTATTCATTCGATCCAAGCCTCTATTGGTGGGCTCGTTGAAATGAAAATTAAAAAAGATAGTATACAACCATTGAGCAAGATGTTACCTAATGGTTGGAACATGATTACTAATCATGAGCATAATACCAGTGGTAGAGTATTCATGGGTTGGAATCCTAATTTGTGGGATGTGGATCCTATAGGCATGGATGATCAACAAATAACTATTAAGTGCATCAATAAAGGTGGCCTAATTGTGGCTATCTCTGTGATATATGTCCATAACTTGATGAGTCAACGTATGGAGCTCTGGGACAAACTAGAAAAACTTTCTAAGAGTACCGCGTATCCCTAGTTAGTTTTTGGAGTCTTCAAAAATGTTAGGAAAAGGGAGGAGAAGTCCGGTGGTAGATAAGTACTAAATTCAGTCCTTAGCACCTTTAATAAGGCTATCGACAAAGCGAGCCTTGTTGAACTACCAGTCATTGGTAAGGAGGCCTTCACTTGGCATAATAACCTGAAGAAGAAGAAGCGTATTGCTTGCAAGCTTGATTGGGATCTAGTCAATGAGGACTAGATGTAACTCTTCTCTGGATCCAAGAAAAAACTTCTTACTTCTTGTTTTTTTGACCGTTTAGCTTTGTAGGTTAATCTTAAAGAGATTACCAAGAAAAATCATCCCTTTTGATTTCTCAACTACTGGCAAGATTGGCCAGGTTGCGGAGATGTGATCTTGAAAGCATGGAAGGAAGAGGTGTATGGCAACCCTCTTTTTTGTTTTAACCAATGCCTTAAGAACATCAAGAAGGTGTTGAAGACTTGCTCGAGGAACTATGTTAACCTACACAACCTTCTTAAAGAAGAATCCAGAGAGCTAGATGACATATCCAAAGTTCTCAGAAAGAACCCCCTTGATGAGGAGCTCATCGATGATGAGAGAGTTACACTTGAAAGGTTGAAGCTTCTTGATAAGGCCGAAGAATGATACTACATGAAGAGAAGCAGATCTAAGTGAATTGAGAGTGGTGATCGAAATACCAAGATGTATCACTCAATAGTCAAAAGATGAGAGTCAGTTAACACCATTATAGAGCTCTATTATGATGAAGGCAACTACATCGACAATGAGGAAGCTATTATCAAACAGACAACTAAGTTTTTTTAGAAACTCAACAATCAACAAGACAACAAGACGTCATCTCTTGAGATCAAGTGGGATAAGCTTATCATTGAAGAAGATAACTTAATGCTTAATAAATGTCCAGGGGAACAAGAAATCAAAGACGTAGTGTGGAGTATTGGGGCTGACAAAAGCCCTGGTCCTGACATTTTAAATGGTTTCTTTTACAGAAGTAATTGGGCTACCATCAAATATGACTTAGTCAAGGCGATTCAGTGGTTCTTTAATGGAGGAAACATGGTGAAGCAAATCAACCATGTTTTCCTAGCTTTAATACCAGAGAAGGAGATCATCACCACCCCCACGGACTTCAGGCTGATATCCTATTTCTCAATGTTGTATAAAGCTATCACCAAGATACTTACTGTTAGACTGGGATCCATTCTACCCAGAATCATCGCCCCCAACCAAGGACCTTTTGTTCAGGGAAGAAGAATTGAAGACTGTTCCATGCTGGCTGTAGATTTCACACTCAATTACAATGTCCAACGTAGCACACCCGCTGCTTGTCTCAAATTGGATATTACTAATGCCTATGACACGATCAATTGGGACTATCTGTGGAGCTGTCTAAGTGGTTTGGGTTTTCGTGATACATGGATTAGATTAGTTAAATAGTGTGTCACCTCTGCATCCTTTTCTCTCTTGATGAATGGTACGCCTGAGGGACACTTCTATAGTTCCAATGGATTACACCAAGGTGATCCATTATCACCCTTACTCTTCACAATTGCAATGGAGGGTCTGACAAGGGTGATTGATGAAGCTTCTAAGATTAAGAAACTGAAATCCTGCACTATCTGAAAGACCAAGGTTATGTCTCACTTGCTATTTGCTGACGATATACTCATGTTTATGGAAGGGAGGAATGGTATTCTCTCTTACTTCAAGGATATCCTCATGGAGTTTGGAAAAAGCATCATGAATGAGATTGAACGCCAACAAATCTCACATATATTTCTCGATGTCTTGTAAGAACAAGATGAGGATCTCTAAAGTGATAGGTATATAGGAGGGTGAATGGCCTACAAAATACTTAGGTTTTCCCCTTGCAGGGGGTAACCTTCGGCACAAACACTTCCATAAATGTTTGGACCTCCTTAAAGACATGATGAGTAAGTGGCCATGTGATAAAATGGCCATGGCCGGGAGAATTGTCCTTCTTAAAAGTGCTGCGATGGGGCTTATCAGATACTGGATGTCTCTGGGTGAAATACCTCACTCTGCTCTTCAGGGGATGGAGATAATGCTCTCGGACTTTCTATGGAATAGTTCTATTCATCCTGTGAGTTGGCTATGTCTTTCTTTCCCCCTGGATGAAGGTGGTCTTGGCCTCCCTTCTTTATACAATCTTGTTGATTTCTATACTTTATCTAGAATCCGCAAGATAAAGTAAGGTGAGTCGACATGGGCCAAATGGATGAGAGTTAGATACTCTACCAATCTCAAAGAGACTTTGAGGCATAGATGAGGATATTGTACTTCTTAGAGAAGAATGGTTGAATGCTGGCCGAGATGGGACACTAATTCCAACTGTGATTTATGGCAAGTTAGTAGACAAAAAGCACCTGATTATAGATGCACTGAGGTTATATGGTGTCGACTACACCAGCCTAGATGGAGCCTGGTGACTTTTCGAGCATATAAAGATTATCTTCCTAAGTTGAAGAAGGTCAAGAAATGAAAAGCTGATGTAAATACCACCTACTTCATGTGTGATGTTGGAGAAGATGATAGTGGTCACCTATTTGATGGTTGCAAATCATGGAGATACATTTGGAGTCATGCTCGACTGAAACTAAACAGGAGGGGAGTAAAGAATCTTGAGGACTCTCTGAAAGAAATACAATCAATGCCAATGGCCAAGAAAACATTTAACATATGGGTTATCTATGCTTGTAGTGATCTGCTATGGAGAGAAAGGAACTCTAGATGGTTGGGAAACAAGAGGAAAGATGAATTGGAGATTTTTCTTATTTTAGAAAAAGAAATTAAGTATTTTTACTCGTATTATAAGAGCAATTTAGAGTCATTTCCTAGGGTTGTTCTTTAGGAATTGGGATCTACTATAGATCCTATCTTCTTGATGTAAGTCATATGTCGGTGTGTGACTTGTAATTTTGTACCCATTTATGGGTTCAGAATATATTTACCAATTTCCGATACATACATACATACATACATATGGGAGAGGGTGGGGGGAAGAAATCTTTCTCTCTTAATTACATACATACATACATACATACATACATACATACATACATACAACCGATAAGGAGTGGCTCAAGTGGTCAAGCACGATGTCTCCTCATGAAGGGACCTGGGTTTGAATCCTAGCTGCCGCCTTGATTTACCACCCTCCCGGGCATTCGGCCTCCGCCACGGGCATGGGAGAGGGGGGAGAAATCTTTCTCTCTTAATCCCATACATACATACATACATACATACATACATATCTGCCACATGCGTGGGAGAGGGGGAGAGAATGCCTCTCTTAATCCCACATACATACATACATACATACATACATACATACATACATACAT